>PVKH010004825.1:0-22873 GCA_004027955.1 Chaetophractus vellerosus | reverse complement strand
GGGGGGGGGGATATGTAACAACAACAAAAAAAGATTCAGATAATATAAGGACCACATATTGAGATGTTATGTTGCCTATTTTTTTAATTTAGACTTTTATTCTAGGAATAGTAATTGTTTAATCTGTTCTTAGAATGCAAAAGTCAATGACTTGTTACATAATTCCCTACTGTTAGCTTGAAGAGCTTTGCTTTGTAGTAAAGGATAGTCACATTTGGTATTTATTTATGTACACGTTTATGCATAGGAAATATGCTTTGGTTTGGACTTCTCTGCCCTACCTCTTATTTCTATTTTTTAGAGTGTAATTCTATCATTTTAACTTCATTGCTCTCAACCACTGTGATCTCATTGACTTTATCTCTACTTTAAAAATCATACATATTCAAAGCCTTCTATGTACTAGACATCTGTCAAAATGTTAGGGAAAGAGCAGTAAATAGAAAATGTCCCTGCCCTCATGCAGTTAATATTCTGTGGGAAACGAACATAATCAAATAATCATACATTTTAATTAAACATTATATTTGATATTAGTAAGAAAGAAAGGTTTATATAGCACTTTGAGATCATTATAGAGGAATAAAAGTTTGGGAAGGCTAGAAGTCCTTTCAAAGGAAGATAAGTATTATGAGAAAGTGTAAAATAATTCATTTGTAGAGTAGATTTTAATAAATGAGATAACGGCAATGTGGCTGAAACATAATAAATACTAGCGAGATGGGGTGAAAATCTGCATTTGTTCACAATATTTGTTAGTAAAGTCAAAATGAAGTAAGTTCTCTTTTGCTGGCTCTCTCTCTCTTCCTTCCTTCCTCTCTCTCTTCCTTCCTTCCTTCCTTCCTTCCTTCCTTCCTTCCTTTCTTCCTTCCTTCCTTCCTTCCTTCCTTCCTTCCTTCCTTCCTTCCTTCCTTCCTTCCTTCCTTCCTTTCCTTCTTTCTTTCCTTCTTTCTTTCTTTCTCTCTCTTTCATGACTAAAGATTTGGTTCTTATATATGAACAAGATGGAATAGTTGAAAGAATCTAAGTATATGAGTGACATGATGAGATTTAACTTTTGAAAAGACTAATGTGGAAAACTGATTGGATAATAGGTGGCTAGATGAGCAGCAGAATCATTGGCAAGAAGGAGGAAGGTGAGGCAAAGTTAATTGAGACTAATCAAGTGACAGATATAGTTTGAAGCTAAAATTGACAAAATTTAGTGATTGTTCATTTCTGATGTCACCTTCTTTACCCACTTCCAATATCTAGGACTTTGGTTTAAACAATAGGATGCACAGAGACATCATTTGCTGACATGGAGAACATAGGCAGAGGAGCAAATATAAGCTATAGTTTAAAGATCAGAGTTCAGTTTTGAATAAATTCGATTTTGTATGTTTGGAAGACATAGAGATATGGAGGCCAGGTGTATGGATCTGTGTTAAGAAGAATTATGACCTTATGAAATTATTTTGGATGTTATTAGTATATTTAAAACTTTCAAATGAGAGGAAAAGAACATAGCACTGGCCTAGATAACTGTTTGGGACATGGTCTTTGATTCTCAAGTTCAAAACCTAAAATCCATTTTCTCTAGACCCCACTTAGAACTATCATTTCCATGCTTACATCACATGAGCATCCAATGGACAGATAGTAGTCGTCTACCTGAGGACCATACAATCAATTCCTTAATGCTAACGTTAGTGTGCATCACTCTCTCCCCTTCAGAACCACAAGCAAACAGCCTTTGCGACAGCTGAAACTGCCCATCCCCAACATCACTACATCTGTTTGGATTGAGTGACAAAGCAGTTTTAGGTATTCTGAGATGTGTACTCTGAATGGATTTAATTATTGTGGATTCACATTTAGGCCCTAATGTGATTTTTTAATAAACATCCTGAAAAAGAAATCAAGATCAGTTTATTCTGTTTTGGTGTCTTCTCTGTTAATTCCCCCAGAGAAATTCCAGGTGCTGATCCTCTGCACTAACACAGATTAGCAGGGAAGGTGGCTGACCTGAAACCAAGGCTAAACTATGTCGTGTAAAACAGGAATGGGATGCTTTGCACTTGAGTAATCAAACTGGAGTAATAATTTGATTAGTTGTTATCCCACTCTCAGGATATTCCAATAGACTTAGCTAGACCTTCTGTCTTTGAAAGAGGGCACTATCAAACTTGGTGGATCAATAAATAGAATCCCTTTTTCATCATATTGCCACGATATCACACAGTCTCAGTGAATTTAAGTTTTAAAAGAACCAAGTTGTACTGGAATATAACAAATATTGTGAATAAACTCAGATCTTTTAAATGCTCCAATTTGTTTTCATCTATCACCTGTAACCCTAGTGTAACAAGATATAATTTTAAGTTCATTTATTTTAAAAATAAACAAATAATATTGAATGTAACGCAAGACTGGAAGTCCTCAATTTTCTTTTTCTTGTCCTCTTCTGCTCTCGTTTATTTACCGCTATTAAACATAACAGTTCTTATCAGACAGTCAAATTAATCTCATTCATTGTCATATATTCATTCAAAAATTTTGAATGAAAACCATATATGGAAAATGATAGAGATTCAAAGATTAACAATATGTATGCTAATGTAAGTATTTTTTACTTTTCCAAAAGTAAAAAATATCTTAAGTTTTAGAAGCAATGTTAAAATCTGTGTGTGTTTAACAGAGCTTATATTCTTTTACTATGTCCCTCTTCTTCACCACAGGGCTGGTGGGGCAGAGGTTGGGTGGTGGGTAGTTCAGATCAGGATTAGGTAGAAATAATCACAGAATCCTAGACAAGTACCTTAACATTTGAAGTCTCATCCTTCAATTTCTAACAAACAAAAATAAACACACTCTTCCCTTCAGAAACTTCATAGTTCTTTCCTACCATATCATACCTAAAATTCATTTTCAAAATCCATATAATTTTGCATCACCATATCTCTCTTAGGTCTCCCTTATCTTTAACACACTGTATTTAATAAAAATAGATCACAGCCCTCCCATTTTATCATAATAATTACTCTGTAATATTCTTGACTTGCAGTGTGCCTTTTGTTTGAATTTTCCTCACCCACTTCATTTATATTTTGAATTTAATCACTTTAGTCATATGTGGTGGTTGGAAGTTGAATGTACTCAGAAAAATATATCCTTAACCTTAATACATTCCTGTGGGTGTGAACCCATTGTGAAGGACCTTTTGATGAGGTTACTTCAGTTAAGGTGGGACCTACCTCAACCAGGATGGGTCTTCATCCTATTAATGGAGCCCTTTATAAGCAGAATTAAATTCAGACTGAGTGAAAAAGGCCATAGGAAACAAGAGGCTGGACACTGACAGAACCCAGAGGAAAAGGGAAAGACCAGGAGATGCTGCAATGCGACAGAGGAGCCAAATGCTGGGATTCAGAAAGAAAACATTGCCTTGATCATGCCTTGATTTGGACTTTCTTTTAGCCACAAAACCATGAGTGGATAAATTCCTATTGTTTATCCTGACCGATTTCATGGTATTTGCTTGAGCAGTCTAGGAAATTAAATAACATCCTTGAGGGCAAATTCACAATCTAAACTCCACAAATGCTCTCCAACTAATTTCAGCTTTCATTCTAAACACTGGACAGTGGCAAATCATGTAAACATGTGGTGTCAGAAGGAGGTGTCCCAAGAAAATTGCTATGAAATTCCTTAGGCTAAGCAGAGTTATATATTTCTAAAAGGAACCTATGAATAGAAAAAATAAGTTTAAACATTTCTACACATAAAGATATACCTGTTAGCTATAAATTACTGACTTAAAATTTGATTCCCTGAAAATTTAACTTAAATTGTAAAATAGTTTCTGAATTTTTACTTAATTCTCTATGTTCCTTGGTACCGAATGATCAAGAGTTTAAGATGCACTTAAAAAAGTAATTAGAAATTGTACCTGATTACTTTTTAATTTACAAAACCACCTCTACAAATCTAGGGAAATCAATATGTTGCAGACAGTGAACATCACTGTCTTAGAACTAAAATCTAAAGCACCACCTTAAAAGAAGAATTATTATGAAGGAATCAAGTGTAGGAAGTGATGAACTGTGATAGAAACAGTCAATAAGCTTTCTTAAACTGTTGTTCACTTTATTTGTCAAATTGTGCTTAGACAGTATAAGCTGAAAACCCTGCCTTTATAGTTGTTAGAAAGTTGCCTGTTTGTAATGATGTTGAATAGCTACTAAGTCTAAGGAGAATGAAAGAAGTGGCTGAGAACAGTTAGTTGTAGTTGTATCATCACTCAAACATGTTCAACACAAAATTGAAAAATCTTTTAAAAATACTCAAATGCAAAGACCAAAAATAATAGACAACTTTTACTCCATTCTATTTAAATAAAATATATCAATAATCAAAATATAAACTTGGTGACTCACTCTAATATTTACTCTTCAAGAGCTCTAAACTAATAATTCCATCTATATGCATTATTTTCCACCTGTATTCCAAGATATTCTAAGGGTTCTAAGGTGTAGATAGGTGGAAAAAGTTTCTAAAAGTGGGTCAATCTCCATGTTCTACTTCTGTTGATTTCAAAGACACTCACAACCAAAAATAGACTTGAAAATCACTGATAAATATGAAGTAAGAACATATTCCAGTTTACTACTAAATGCCTTTTGATTGGAGGAACATTAAATAGATAAATATATCTATTTATCAGAGGTAAAAGAAAGAACTTCAAAGTTCTCTGACCTTAAGAAGCTGACCATTTAGGCCAATGGTTTTTAATTTTAGGGGCATGTAAGAATCACCTGGGGGAGACTTCAGACAGGAACTGTCTGTAACAACTATTTTGAAACTCCAGAGCCCAGCAGAACACTGTACAGAATCCAGGGAATAACTGAACTTAAAAATTCCTTGGAGGGCTTAAGAGCAGATTGGAGCTATTAGGAGAAAGAAACAATAATCTTAAAGACAAGACACTTGAAATGAGTCAGAATGAGTAGCAGAAAGGAAAAAGAAATACTAAAAGCAAAAATAGCCTAAAGCAGCTATGGGACACCATTAAGCACACCAATGCATGCATTATGGGAGTCCCAGAAGGAGAGGAAAGTGAGAAAGGAGAAGTAGGAATAGTAAAATAAATAATGAGATAGAACTTCCCAAACTTAGCAAAAGACAAGAATATTCACATTTGAGAAGTTCAGAGTATACTAACCAAGAAAAATATGAAGAAAATATATCTATCCTATGTTGATTACAATATTGAATGCAAAGGACAAGGAGAGAGTTCTGAAAGTTACAAGAGAAAAACAGTGTGTTGCATGCAAGACTGGATACTAATTTCTCATCAGAAACCATAACAATAAAAGGCAGTGGTTGAAATACAAAAAGTGATGGAAGAAAACAACTGCCAGCCAAGAATTTTACATTTGGTGAAACTCTCTTTCAAAACTGAGGGAGAGATTAAGGCATTCTCAGATATACAAAAGCTAAGGGAGTTTTTCACCAATAGGCCTGTCCTACAACAATGCTAAAGGTAGTTCTTCAGACTGAAAGGAAAAGACACTAGACAGTAGTTCAAAGCAGCATAAATATAGATCTACTGTAAAGGTAACCATTTGGGTAATTATAAATGCCAGTATTATTGTATTGTATGTTTGGTCTATAATGTCACTTCTTACTTCCTACAGATTTAAAATTAAAATGCATAAAATTAGTGATAATTCTATGTTTTGGGACACATAATGTACAAAGAGATAAGTGGAAACAAGTACAAAAATGATGGTGGGGAAGAAGTCTAAAAGAAAAGTATGTGTGCATGTTATTGAAGTTAAGCTGGTATTAAACCAAATATGATTGTTACATATTTAGGATGCTAAATCTTAACCCCATGGTAACCACAAGGAAAATAGATGAAACATATCAAGATAGAAATAAAAAGCACTCCATATAGCACAACATAAAAAAGCAATTCAATATAAAAGTGAGCATTAATCAAAGTGAGAGATAAAAAAAGTATAAGACTTGAAAGACTATATAGCAAAATGGCAGAAGAAAGTCTTATTATCAGTAATGACTTTAAATATAAATGGATTAAATTCCCAGACAAAGGACAGAGATTGGCAGACTGGACATAAAAGAATGATCCAACTGTAGGCTGTCTGCAAGGAACTCTCCATAAGTTCAAAGATACAAGTAGGTTGAGGATGAAAGAATGGGAAATAAACAACCCATGAAGTAGTAAACAGAAGATAACTGGTGTGGCTATACTAATATTGGATGATATAGACTTTAAGTCAAAAATAGCTATGAGAGACAAAATGTTCATCATATACTGATAAAGGGGACAATAAAATGGGAAGATATAACAATTATAAATCTATATCTATACACATCCACATGCCTAATAGCAGAGCCCAAAGATATATAAAGCAAATACTGAAAGATTGCAAGGGAGAAATTGACAGTTCTCCATTAATAGTAGACTTTAGCACACCACCACTCTCAATAATGGATAGAGTATCTATTCAGAAGATCAATTTGGAAGTTCAGGATTTAATGATACAATAAACCAACTAGAACTAACAGACATATGTAGAACACTGCACCCAACCAAAACAGAATACATAGTCATCTTGAGTACACATGGATCATTATAGAGGATAGGCCATATGTTTATCACAAAGCAAGTCTTAATAAATTCAAAATATATTATAATCACACATTGTAGATTCTCTGACCACAAAGGAATGAAGCTGGAAATAAAAAACAGAGGGAGAAATGGAAAATACATAAATATGTAGAAATTTAAAAAATAATCTTAAACAACCAGTGGGATAAGGGGAAATCAGAAGCAAAATTAGGAAATAGCTTGAGGCAAATGAAAATGAAAAACAACAAACCAAAACTAATGGATGCAGTGAGGGCAATGCTGAGAGGGAAATTTATAGCTCAAAATGCTTCCATTAAAAAAGAAGAAAGACTTCAACTCAGAGACTTATCATCAAAACAGGAAAAACTATTAAAAGAAAAGCAAATTAAACCAAAAGCAAGCATAAGGAAGAAAATTAAAAAAAAAGAATAGAGTGAGGTAAATGAATTAATAAAAAAACAAAACAACAGAATCAACAAAACCAAAAATTTGTTCTTTTAAAATATCAATAAAATTGCTAAACCTTTAGCTAGACTGACATTTAAAAAAGGAGAGGATACCAATAAAGAGAATCAGAAAAGAAAAGGGGTCATTTTTCTGGCCTTACTGAAATAAAAAGGACTATAGGTGGATATTATGCACAATAGTATGCCAAAAAATTAGATAACCTAGGTGAAATGGAAAAATTATCAGAAACATGAGAACTACTTATATCTACTGTAGAAGAAATAGAAGATCTCAATAAAACAACTAGTAAAGAGTCAATCAGTGATTAAAAAAACTCCCAACAAAGAATATCCTAGGATCAGACGGCTTCACAGGGGCATTCTACTGAACATTCCAAAAGGACTTAACTACAATTCTGTTCAGACTTTTCTAAAAATTTGAAGAGGGAGGAATACTCTCTATCTCATTTTGCAAGGCCAACAACAGCCTCATACCAAAGCCAGATAAAGATACCACGAGAAAAGAAAACTACAACCAATATCTCTTATAATAGTAGACAAGCCTACATTGTAAGACACATCTGAAAACTTTCCCTTTAAGATAAGTAACAAGACAAGGATGACCACTGTCACCACTGTAATTCAATATTGTGTTGGAAGTTCTTGCCAGTGCAATTAGACAAGAAAATTAAGTAAAAGTCATTGAAATTGAAAGGAAGTAGTAAAATTTTCACTATTTGTAGATAATATGATCCCATATACAGAATATCTTGAAAAATCCCAAACAAAGTTCCTAGACCTAATAAATGAATTCAACAAAGTGGCAGAGTGCAAGATCAACACCCCAAAATCGTAGTGTTTTTATACACAAACAATGAACAATCTGAAAAAGAAATTTTTAAAAATTCCATTCACAATAGCAACTAAATTAATCAAATATCTAACAATAAATTTAACCAAGAATGTAAAGGACTTGTACAAAGATTACTACAAAACATTGTTGAAAGGGATCAAAGATTAGATAAATGGAAGACGATTAGATGTTCATGGATTGAAAGGGTAAATATTAAGAGGTCAATACTGCCCAAAGCAACTTATAGATTCAATGCCATCCCAAACAAAATTCCTACCTTTTTTTGCAGAAATAGAAAAGCCAATCATCAAATTTATATGGAAGGTTTAGGGGTCCTGAATAAGTAAAGCCATCTTGAAAAGGAAGAAAAAAGTTGGAGATCTCATACTTCCTGATGTTAATACTTATTACAGAGCCACAGTAATTAAAATAGCATGGTATTGGCACAAGGACAGACATATAGGTCAATGGAATATAAATGAGAGCTCAGAAATCAAACCTCACAATTATGGACAACTGATTTTTGACAAGGGGCAAAGACCACTTGGGAAAGAATAGCTGATAAGGCTTAGTGTTCAGAGCAAAGATCCATAAGATTGGTCTCACTGGCTTTTAGTGTTCTTTGTAGGATTCCTCTCAGTCTCTAAGAAGATTAGGAGGAAAATGAGACTTAATGGGGTTTAAATATATACCAATGTCCAGTAATTAAATGTGGCTAGATTCAAGTTACCATAGATTGTCATAGACTCAAGATGACTGATGGCCTCATATTTATGCTGGGGAGCTCTTGCTACTTCTCCCTCTTCTTTTGTATTAGATGTCCCAGAGGTCAGAGACCTTAGTTGAAATGAAAATGGGCTCTTGTTTTAGACTACTTACTTAATCATTCTGAGTGCCAGTTTTCACATCAGTAAATCTAGATAATGATGCATAACTTTAAGTATGGTGGGAAAAAATTGTCTATGCTATGCAAATCTAATGGCTTTAAATAGTGATAGACATATAACAAGCTCTTGTTCTATGTTAGATGTCAGTAATTATTCACTAATTATATTTCCAAAATCATGATACACCAGTAAAACATTAATTAGTATTATAAAATAGTGAAACAATAGAAAATTAACTTGGAATCTGGAAAAGAAACTGATGATTTCTTGCCTTTATATATTGGTTTTCCATTAAATCTGATGTAAGTGTATTTAAAAATATGTATTCTCTAATTTAGAAAATGTTAGCAAGATGGACATTTAATTAGATATAATCTTAGCATAAATAGATACATATCCTATATTCAAGACAGTTGGTAAAGAATTTTTCATAAATAAGTAGATGTGTCATTGAACAAAATTTTAAAAAATACATGGTAAAAATTCCTTTCCAAATTCATAAAATTGTTTACATCCTATCAGCAATTTTATTTTTACATTGATATAACAAATATTTTAACATATTTTCTCTAAATGTTAAATTTTACTTTCCTTATTTAAATCCTTATATATGACAATACTTAAATGTGGAAAATTTTGACTTATGAAATATTTAACTTTTTAAAAAATATGAGCATATTTACTGACACTATTTTAGTTATTCTAAATTGTTTTACATGCTTATACTTTTTTTAATAGTAGATATCTTTTATTGGCAAGAAACATGTTTAAATAGGAAAACAATAAAAAATAACTCAGTTATTATTGCAACTCAATTTTTTTAAATTGAGGTCTTTCATAGTAAATGTAGATTAAGCCCTTATCCACATTAATATTAGCTGATTAAATCCTACCTCCTGGTGTAGGTGATTGCACATTCCTTGCATTCATATGGGAGGTTTATCCATATAGTGAGAGAATAAGGCTACATAGGAAGAGCAAAATATGCCTACCTTACTAGATATTTCAGAATTTATATAGCATGGAGGATTTTATGAGTGGTACATCCATAAGGAAGGATATAGCTAACTCTAGAACTGAAAAAAAGTATGAGGTTGTTTTTAAGTAGTCTTTACATTTCAGTTTTTATCAAGCATTTCGGTTTGCAAAAGGAATATTAAACAATAATTCTTCCCAAAGAAATGTGATAATTAACTTTCCAAGCAAAAATGACCATTTAGAAGGAAAAGCTGTTCTATAATGAGGACAAATATTCTTTCAAAATGTTATAAAACCATACTCAACAGTATAAAACTTAATGGTTACCATAGATTGCCAGGTGTCATAAATAATTCTCTCACAGAAAAAGCAATTATATTAAAAACACTTTCTCTTAAACATGGTAATGACCCCTCAGGGATTCACTTGAAATATAGAGTAGGTGCTCTGTAAACACTATTGAATGGGTTTTTTTTTATTATAAGAATGAGTTAATGTATTCATCAGGATTCTCTAGGAAAACAGAATTGACAGGAGATATATGTAAATATTATGAGATTTTATAAGAATGTCTCATGTGACTATGAGGATGCATAAGTCCAAATTTCATAGAGCAGGCTGCAAGCCAGGAATTCTGATAAGGATCTTCTATGAATTCCCCAGGAGGAGCTGGTTGTCTGAAGTACAGATGAAAATTCCCTCTCTTCTGCCTGCTGAAATAATCACTTCTCAATGCTGAAGGTAATCGCCTCAGTTAATTGTACATCTAATCAGCCATATATGCAATCAACTTACCTATGAGTTTAGTCCACAAAATATACTCACATGAAGAATTATGCCATTGCTTGCTTAGCCAAATAACTGGGCACAATTACCTGGCCAAGTTGAAACATGAGCCTAACCATGACAATTAATGTAATTATTTAAAATACTGCATGGCAGTCTCCTCCTATGTTTTGATGCCATCTATTTATTATGCACCATCAATATTATGTGTGATTGGGGGCTAGAGGAAATTAAACACCCGATTTATATCAGTTTTCTTTAACTATCTGAGAATAACTCATATTGAAGTACATTCTAATATTAAAAACAAAGTTTGATAAAATCAAGCAAATGAACATGAGTGACCTAGCAGCCCACACTCAAGGCTAACTGGACCAAAGTTTAACAGGAGAAAAATCATAGAATCAGTGGCAATAGCAAGTGCATTGTTCTACCATCTCAGACAGTCCACAGCAGTCTTTCAGGACCAGTGATTTGAATCCATTTCAGTTGTAGGATTTTTAACTGCATGGTAGGTGAAGAACTGACCCCTCTACTGGCATGAGGAATAGCAGTTTCCATGGCAGATCTTTATCCTCCATCCATGTTTTTTGCTAACTCAGCATTAATGGCCGGGGAATGTATGTCCCTCCACTCTTATGATTCCAAGGAGGGTTCAAGTTCTATTGTTGCAGCTATATTAGGTTCAGTGGTGGAGAGGAGAATGATCCTCCATCACAGCATTCTATGAAGGTTAATTGCCATAAGCACCAGGCTGCAGGAGTTTTCCATGGATCTCTCAGAATTCCAACTCTCTCTCTAGGATTTAAAACTTTACTTCTCTGTAGAGTACAAAGAGTATCCTCTATGCCCAAAGAGTGCACTCTGCAATGGTAGTCAGCATCATATCAGAATCAGAAAGAATTGTGAGTTAAGTCAGAGAGGGTGCTGTGGGAAACACTGGAAAATGGAAGAGTTAATAAGAAAAAGGAGGATGAAAATTATCTTGAAGCCTTCTCCTAAGCCATAGTACCAGGTAGCCTAGACCTGTCCAAAATGAAAGGTCTGTGGATGTGGCTTGGCACTTATTAGACAAATTATGAAAGTTCTGTGGGAAAATATCTAGTGGTTTAATCACATGTTTTTTGGAGAAGAAAAAAAGGGAAAATAAGGTGGAAAAATATTTCTAGAGTTATTGCCTACCTTTCAAAGAAATTCAGTAAATCTCTAGTAAGAAAAATACAAAGAAAACTATATATCTTGGAACCTCATTGTGGTCAAACTGCAAAAAGTAGACCATCAAGCCAGTGCTTGCTTTACCAAACAGCTAGACACTATAATCTAACCAACTTAACACATGAAATTAACCACCATAATATTCAAAAGAATTCCAATAAAAGACTCAATAGACTTTTTATTTTTGGTAGAAATGTAAAAGTTGACTCAAAACTTTTATGAAAATTTATAGGGCTGAGAAGAGCCAAAACAATCTTGGAAAAGAAGGAAAAAGGTATAGGAGTTATGTTATTGAATTTCTGGAATTTTTATAAAGATTGTATGGTTTTGGCCTGTGGAAAGACAACAAGATAAGTGGAACAGATTAGAGAGAACAGAAAATAATCTATATTTATTTGGGCAATTGATTTTCAACAAGCTGTTAAGGTAATTCAATACAGAAAGAAAAGTATTTTACAAAATTAGGTAAGTATAGGGAAGCAATGTTGCTCTCTCCTCACACCATTTGCAAAAGTTAGCTCAAGATTTGTCGAAGTGCCTGAAGTAAAGGATTATATTTAAAAGACAAAAGAAACCTTCTAGGAGAAAACATTAAAGAAAATGCTTTCTGGGGGTGAATGGAATGTTTCATACAAGGATATGTACATTTACCCAATTTAAGCAAATTTTACTTAAGATCTCTGTTCTTCATTGTATGTAAATTTTATTGCTAATGTTATTTGATGAGGTGGGGTAAATAGAAAGGGCATGGTCCCAGTGTGGTACGCCACCAATATCTGGCCAAGAGCCCCCTGCACAAGTCAGACTTCATCTACTTTTGGGCATGAGATGCAGCCCAGACTTCCCAACTGCCTGAGATGTTACTATAAGAGAAGAATAACAGGAGACAGAGAGAGAGGGGAGAGAGATAGGTATATGGTTCTGGGTCTCTCCAATGTAATTGTGTCATCCCTGATATTTCTCTCAACTCCTGATTCCTAGATACTTGGTAGACAGCTAAAACCAAAATGATTTTCCTACTAGATTGTGGTACTAAAGTCATTCATAGAATTAATAAAGTATTCTAGAGTGTCGACAGTGAACAACAAGGTGTTGGGATCTTGCAATATGCCCATGAATGAGCTGTTTTAGCAATAAAATTTGATTATGAGCTCCACAGATTAACGATTAAAGAATACCCATGAATCCCATGCCAAGCAGTGCAGGATGGGGGTCCTCGGTCATGAAGGGCATTTCATTGATTGTATAGCATATAAATATCCCAATGTTCTCTCAGAAAAGGGTTGTAGGAAGGCATCTTGAAGATGACTCTTTAATTTATAGGACCTAGAAAGCAGCTAGTAATTCAAAAGAACTGACAGAGAGAATGAGACGGAGGCCTTTCTAAATATCTAAATAATTTTCAAATGTATGGGATCATTTGGTTCTTCCAAAGAAAACATTGGTTATTTTTATCTAATGCTTTAAAATTAAAACTATTCCTTACATATACATATAAAATTACAGCACTCAGACTACCTCTGTAATTATAATGTAAATTTAGAAATCTATATATTTTAAATATCTACCCCTTCATTTGTTGCTTCTCCAAAGTATTTTGTTGATAGTTATTTTATGTCAATCACTATAGTATTTCCTATAA
Source organism: Chaetophractus vellerosus (assembly GCA_004027955.1). NCBI lineage: Eukaryota > Metazoa > Chordata > Mammalia > Cingulata > Chlamyphoridae > Chaetophractus > Chaetophractus vellerosus. The sequence goes on along the minus strand of PVKH010004825.1, from coordinate 9,426 downwards.
AATATGTAGGTGGTTATGCACTTGCTATTTTCATTTAACTGAAGATTTTTTGGGGTAGGGAATGTAGCAAGATTACTTATAGTACATAAAGAATTTAGCACTATTTGAAAAAATAATAGGTCTAGAAAAATGTTCTCCCTTATTACTTCCTTTATTGGTCATTACCTATTTTATATTTCCTTAAACATAAAATAAAAACAATTAAGCTTATCTCAATCCTATTATATAACTTTTACTTTATCTCTATTGAAACTCATATCATACATATACCAGTAAAATAGCCTGAGATCATAATAACTCAAACTTAAAATGCTTATTATATTGTTAATTACTTCTATGGTTTATGTCTGAGGCAACCTCAAAAAAGCAAATATGTTGTTTTAATTTGGCACTAGAAATTTTAGTAAGTTAGAAAAGTATATAATGATGAATGAACAAATTTGATTTCTTAATTAAAGATAACTAATCTAATAAATTCAGCCTTAAATAACAATTATTTCTTTAAGAAGAAAGACATTTTCTTTCTTTCTTTTAAGAAAATAAAGTTTTGGGAACCAGCTGTGGCTCAATTGGTAGGGCTCTGGTTTACCACATGGGAGTCTCTGGATTCAGTTCCTGGGTCCTCCTTGAGAAGGCAAGCCACTGCGAGCAGGCAAGCTGCCGCTCAGTGAGCTGTCTCAGCGGGATGCGGCAGCAGGGGGAGACAAGAAGTCACAGAAAAGTGCAAAGCAAATGAACACAGCAAGCACAAGCAGCAAGGGGGGAATATATAAAATAAATAAAAATAAATCCTAAAAAAAAGAAAAGAAAAGAAAGTTTTGTGCTTTTGACTCCCTGAAGGAATTTTGTTTGGTAAAGAATGTTGTATTAGTATTATATGGCTGCTATAACAAATTACCTCTGTATTAGTCAGCCACAGGGGTGCCTTTTGAAATATACCAAAATTGGTTAGTTTCTATAAAGGGTATTTATTTGGGGAAGAAGCTTACAGTTACCAGGCCACAAAGCATAAAGTTCTTCCTTCACCAAAGTCCATGTGTTGGAGCAAGACAGCTGCCAATGTCTCCAGGTTTCAGGCTTGTGGGTTCCTCTGTTCCCAGGGCTGCATTTCTCTCTGGGCTTAGCTTCTGTTTCCTCCACAAGTTCAGCTGTAGACCATGAGGGTTTCTATGCTTTGTGTCTCTCCACAAGGCCAACTGTAGACTATCGGGCGAACGGCTCACTCCAACACCAGAACGAACTGCTTTTGCAATCTGCTTCTCTCATCTCTGCTGCCTTTTGTCTAGCCTTTTATACTTGAGACCATGCCCACTGAGGGGTGGGGCTCAATGTCCCACTGACATGGTAGTTAACACCCTAATCATAACCTAATCATGCCCAGATTAACAGATCAGTTTACAAGCACGATTCAATGTATATATTTTTGGAATTCATAATTACATAAACCTGCCAAACCATTACAACTTCAAACTTACTGGCTGAAAACAATACAAATTTATTATTTTACAGTTCTGGGGGTAATAAATATTATGCTATATTTCTACAGATGTCAGCATGGTTGTATTTCTTTCTGGAGGCTCTAAGGAGATAATCTGTTTCTTTGCTTTTTCTAGATTCTAAAGGCTGCCTGCATTCTTTGGCTCAAGAGCCTATCTTCCTTATTTAAAAAAAAAAGTCTCTTTTATTAGAGAAGTTTGGGTTACAGAACAATCATGCATAAAATACAGGATTGCCATATACCACCCCATCACCACCAGCTTGCATTGATGTGGAAACTTTGTTATCATTGGTGGTACCAGATTTGTATAATTGTACTATTAATTAAAGTCCATAGATTAATTTAGGGCTTGATGTTTGTGCACTGTAGTTCCATGAATTTTTAAATTTTTATCTGTTACCATATATAAAATCTAGCATTTACCCTTTTAACTGTATTCAGATATAAATTTTAGTTCTGTTAATCATGTTCACAATGCTGTTACCATCACCACCATCCATTACAAAAATATTTCCACCATTCCAGATAGGAACCCTGTACATTTCACACCTTAACTTTCCATTCCTTATCTCTACCCCATCTCCTGGTAATCTGTATTCTAAATACTTACTCTGTGAATTTGCTTATCCTAATTCTTTCAAATCAATGAGAACATACACTGTTTGCCCTTAGCATCTGGCTTACTTCACTCTGAATGATGTTTTCCGGATTCATCCATGTTGTTGTATGCATCAAGCCTTCATTGCTTTTTTATGGTTGAATAATATTCCATTGTTTGTATACACCACATTTTATTTATCTATTTTTCAGTTGATGGACACTTTGGTTGCTTCCATCTTTTAGCAATTGTGAATAATACCACTATGAACATCAGTGTGCAAATATCGGTTCAAGTCCCTGCTTTCATTTCTTTTGGGTATAGACCTAGTAGTAGGATTAATCAAGGCCTTATTTAAGGTCAACTGATTAGCAAACTTAAGTCCATACATAACCTTAATTTTCCTTTTCCATGTAACATAAAATATATCACAGATTCAGGGGAGTAGAGGTGGTTGACTTTGGGGGCTCTATGTCCCCACAGTTCTCATCCTATTACAGTATCAACCCAAAGTCTAAAATCTTATCTAAATCACATATGCTCAAAAGAACCAAATTTCACCACCACAATCATCTAAATGAGGTAAGGTTGAGACTGAGTATGATCAATCTTGGGGAAAATTCCTCTCCATCTGTAAATCTAAGAAACTGAGAAAACAAGTTACCTACTCCCAAAATACAACTGTGGGATGGGCATGGCAAATTAGTTATAAATATAAACATTCTAAAACAAAGAAAATAGAAAACAATAGGAGTCAGCCCTTCCAAACAATTTTAAAATCCAGACATGGAAGCCCCATTTGGTTTCAAGGCTAGAGTAGTCCTCAGAGTTTTTTGTCTCCACCATCTGGCCTTGAGTTTCCATTTTTCTAAGCGCAAGGCTCTACCATCTGAGCTAGAGACTTCACTCTGTGTTCTTCTTCTTTGTTCACTTGCACAAGTTTTATCAGTGCATTCTTGCTTGCAGAATATTGGGGGTCTGACCGTTTTCTTCCATTTTCTCCTACTTCTGACCTTTTCAGTAAAACCTGGCAGTATTTCTGGTGTCATAATAGTTCCAAGAGTCTCATATGTCTTTCACATATGTCTAAGGATTCACTTCATTAGACAAGTATCTTCCCCACAAATTGATAATCATACCTCTATTTTGACTTTGAAATGGTTGAGAATATAGATCTGTGAGTCAAATGCGTAATCTTTTCAGAGTGTTTCCTGTGACTAAATATACTAATCTTTTGATATTTCTTAGGCATTAGAAAAAGGTTTCCAGTCACATGTACAGATGTTTCTATGGAGCATATTTTCCTGACAGTGAATCTCTTAATTTTAGTATCTTGTGCAATCTGGGTAAACTGAGAATTTTTCAAATCATCAAGCCCCATTTTATTTTTAATAGTTCTTTCTACAATTTATCTCTTTCCTCTAGATTTTACTATGAGCAGAAGAATCTAAGCCCCACCTTTAACACTCTACTTGACAAATGCCTCAGCTAAATGTCCAATATAGTCATTCACAAAGTCTGCTTCCACATAGCTGCAGGACAAAATTCTGCCCCTAATTAACAAGGCTACCCTTTTCTTCAGTTCCCAATAGCATATTACTTCTTTCCTTCTGATCCTTCACCATGAGATCCTATTATGTCTATATTTTTTATCAACAGTCTGTTAATGATGATTTAAGTATTCTCTAAGGTGATATGTGTTTTCTCTACAACGTCTCACACTTCCTTCCATGTTCTCAGTAACAGGGTTATTGATCTCTATATTTCTACAGATTGTACAAGGACACATTAGGCTTTTTCTTTCATGCTCCTATAAATATGTCCACCTTTGCCAATTTCCCAATTCCAAATTCAATATTATACCACATTTTTAGCTATTTGTAACAGTACTGATACATATTCTGGTACGAAAATATGTATTAGTTTCTAAGGCATTTGCAAAAAAAAAAAAAAAACGAAAACTTACTGTTTAAATTTCTATAAAACTGCTTCTCAGCATTTCCATTGGACTCTATAGATCAATTTGAGGAAAACTTCCATCTTCAAAAATATATCTTCCAAACCATAATCATGGTATAGTATTTCAATTTATGGACTTCTTTTATTTATTTCAGAAATTTTTTTAGTTTTCAACATAGAAATCTTACAAATATTTTGTTAAATTTACACCTAATATTTTATGTTTATATGTCATTTTGAAGGGAATTATTTTTAATTTCCATTTTCAATTCTTTGTTGATGCAAGAAAGTATAGTGAAATGACTTTCCTGAAAACAGAAAAAAATTAGATCATGCTTTTCTCATCTAAAAAAAATTATTGGTTTAAAAAAGCACAAGTTTATTAACTTACACTTAGGAGGACATAAATCTGAAATGGGTTTTACTGGACTAAAATCAGGGCTTTGGCAGAGGTTGTTCCTTCTGGAGGCTTTAAGGGAAATTTTGTTTCTTTGCCTTTTCCAGCTTCTAGAAGCCACCTGCATTCTTTGGCTTACAGCCACCTTCCATTTTCAAAGTTAGCGATGGCTGGCTAAGTCTTTCTCACATTGTTATCACACCAGATCTTCATTTGCTTTCTCATTCTACTTTAAAAGACTCCTGTGATTACTTTGGGCTGACATATACAACCAAAGATAATTTCTCTATTTCAAGGTGAGCTGATTTGCAATTTTAATTCCATCTGCAGCCTTAATTCATCTTTGCCATGTGTGATGGTTAGGCTAATGTGTCAACTCAGCCAGGTAATCGTGTCCAGGTATTAGGTCCAGCAAACACTGGGCTAATTGTAATACAAGAGCATTTATGGATTTTGATCACCAGTGAGTTTACTGCATGGATGGCTGATAACATCTGCATTAATTAGGGGAATTGGATCAAGAATGGATGACGCTTTTATCCAATCAGTTGACTGTCTTAAAAAGGAAGTGATTTCATCATTCAGAGAGAATTTCCCAGCTCGTCCTTTGACAGCCAACTTCTGCCAGAAACTCATCAAGGACCCTGCATCGGTCTTTCATCGGAGCCCCTGGCTTGCAGCCTGCCTGTGGAACCTGGACTTTTGTATCCCCACGGTCACGTGAGTAACTCTCATAAAATCTTATATTATTTACAGATATCTCTTGTTGATTCTCTTTACCGAGAGAAAATTGATTAAAACAGCTGGTACCAGGAGTGGTACTTGAGGAACAGAGTCTTAAACATGAGATGTCTGAGGTGCTTCTCTACTCTAATTGGACTCAAGGGTACTAATGACTCCCTTTCCAATAATGAAGAAGTTGCTAAGAGTCCATGGTGTGAGCTGGCAATAGAGATACATAATAGAGCCTCACTGGATTTCCCTACTTCTATGCTTATAAGAAGCAAGGAACTGGGTGAGAGTGTTTTCAATACCTTAACAGAATTTAGTGGCATAAAATAGTATAATGATGTTGGTTGGCTCCTCCTAGATACTCTGGATACAGTTAAAAAGAAAGTGATGAGCTAAAGTCTTCAAATTTGGAACTCACATGCTGTATGAATGATATGAAAGTTTCTACATGTGCCTTGAAAGAAAATCTTGTCTCCTGTAGCCAAAGACTTGAGATATTTGAGAATCAAACCCAGACACTCATTGTACGAGTAGCAGAACTACAGAGGAAACTAAAATCTCAACCTCACAGGGTTTCTGCAATTAAAATGAGGGCATTGATTGGAAAGGAGTGGAACCCAGAGGATTGGGATGCAGACATATGGGATGATGATAATATTGGTGGGGACATTGGAACTCTAAATTCTGCTGAGACTTTATCAGATTAACCTCTGATAGTCTGCCCTGTGGGGACCACACCTTATCAACCATGTATCATTGAGCCTCCAGCCTGCCCCAGGGAGTCCGGACCTCCTTCCAGCTCTGAGGTGGGTAGCAGCCAAACTGAAGCCTGCACTGGTCAGCCTCTGGCCAGCCCCAGAGAGTCTGGATCTCCTCCCAGCCATGAGGCAGGAATCCCCAAACTCCACTATGCACTGCCCAGTCTCCACCCTGCCCTGAAGAATCTGCCTTTCAACCCCTGCCTGAAGAGATTAACCCTGTCTCACCAGAAGAAAGTGCAAAGGAATGCCCTGAGGTCAGCAGCCTGCTAGACATCTCTAATAATTCTCCTTACCCACACTCCCTACCCTTCTTGTCTTCAAGACCTGTTACTAGACTAAAATAACAACAAGCCCCAAAGGTGAAATACAAAGTGTGACCCATGAAGAAGTATGTTGTACTCAGAAAGAACTGCATGAGTTTTCTGACTTATATAGACAGAAATCAGGGGAATATGTGTGGGAAAGGATACTAAGGGTATAGGATAATGGTGGAAGGAGTATAAAGTTGGATCAGGCTGAATTTATTGATATGGGCCCACTAAGCAGAAATTCTGGATTCAATGCTGTAACTCGAGGGGTTAGAAAGGGCTCTAACATTTTGTTTGGGTGGCTGACTGAAACATGGACCAAAGGATGGCCTAGCATGTATGAGGTTGAGATGCCCGATTGGCCATGGTATACTTTAGATGAGGGAATTCAAAGGCTTAGAGAGATTGGAATGCTAGAATGGATTTACCATTTGAGACCTGCTCACCCAACCCAGAAATGTGCGGAGGACACACCTTTAACCAGGACTGTGAGGAATGAATTTGTCTGGATAACCCCATCTTCTCTGAAGAGCTTTGTGGTTGCTCTTCTCTGCAGTCCAGATATTACTATAGGGAGGGCTGTAATGGAATTGGAATCCTTAAACATTATGGGGATGATCTGATCTCAGTCCTGTAAAAGTCAAGTATGTGCAGTGAATGGCCAAAGGCAAGGTGGGCGTGGCTACGGCAATAAAAGATTCGAAACCACACACAGAATAGTCTGAGTCGCATGGAGTCATGGCGCTGCCTAATAGATCATGGGTTACCTAGAAGTGAAAAACATGGGCAGCCTACTAAATTTCTACTGGATCTGTATAAGCAGAAGAGTTCTAGGTTGAGTGAACAAAATCCTAACTCATATTACAGATGTAGAGAGTCACGGCCCCTTAATCAATTCACAGATTTGAGACAGTTTTCAGACCAAGAGTCACTTGCATGAGAAGAAGGCCATGTCCCCTTGGGGAAGGATCCTGTTAAACTGCCAAAAATTTATACAGTTAATCTTCCTCCCACATTTCCCCAGGGAGACCTAGGACGTTTTGCCAGAGTAACGGTGCACTGGGGAAAAGGAAATGATCAGACATTTCAGGGATTATTGGACACTGATTCAGAAGTCACATTAATTCCAGGAGACCCAAAAACTCCTGGTGGTCCACCAGTCAGGGTCAGGGCTTATGGAGGTCAGGTGATTGACAGAGTTTTAGCTCAGGTCTGACTCACAGTGGGTCCAGTGGGTCCCTGGACCCATTCATGGTTATATCCCCAGTTCCAGAATGCATAATTGGAATAGACATACTCAGTAACTGGCAGAATCCCCACATTGGTTCCCTGACTTGTGGAGTGAGGACTATTATGGTTGGAAAGGGCAAGTGGAAGCCCCTAGAACTGCCCCTGTCTAGCAAAATAGTAAATCAAAGACAATACCGGATTCCTGGAGGGATTGCAGAGATTAGTGCCACCATCAAGCATTTGAAGGATGCAGGGGTGGTGATTCCCACCACATCCCTATTCAACTCCCCTATTTAGCTGGTGCAGAAAACCGATGGATATTGGAGGATGACAGTAGGTTATTGTAAACTTAACCAGGTGCTGACTCCAATTGCAGCTGCTGTCCCAGATGTGGTATCATTGCTTGAGCAAATCAACACTTCCCCGGTACCTGGTATACAGCTGTTGATCTGGCAAATGCTTTTTTCTCAATTGCCATTACTAAGGACCACTAGAAACAGTTTGCTTTCAGCTGGCATGGCCAGCAGTATACTTTCACTGTCCTGCCTCAGCGGTATATCAACTCTCCAGCCCTATGCCATAATATTGTGTGCAGGGAACTTGATGGCCTCTCCCTCCCCTGGGACATCACACTGGTCCATTATATTGATGATATAAAGTTGATAGGACCTACTGTTCAAGAAGTAGCAAAGACTCGAGATTTTCTGGTAAGGCATTTGCGTGAGAGAGGATGGGAGATAAATCCAACAAAAATACAGGGTCCTTCCACCTCAGTGAAATTTCTAGGTGACCAGTGTTGTGGGGCATGTTGAGAAATCCCATCTTAAGTAAAAGATAAGTTGTTGCACCTGGCCCCTCCTATGACCGAAAAGAGGCACAATGTTTAGTTGGCCTCTTCAGATTTTGGAGTCAACAGATTCATCATTTGAGCATGCTACTCTGGCCCATATACTGAGTAACCAGAAAAGCTGCTAGTTTTGATTGGGGACTGGAACAAGAGGAGACCCTGCTACAGGTCCAGGCTGCTCTGCAAGCTGTATTACCACTTGGATCATATGATCCAGCAGATCCAATGGTGCTGAAATTTCTGTGGCAAATAGAGATGCTGCTTGGAGCCTTTGACAGGCCCCTATGGGGGAATCACAGCGCAGACCCTTAGGATTTTGGAGCAAAGCCTTGCCATCCTCTGGAGATAACTACTCACCTTTTGAGAAGCAGCTTTTGGCTTGCTACTGGGCCTTAGTAGAGACTGAATGCTTAACCATGGGCCATCAAGTTACCATGAGCTGGATATTGTCTGACCCACCAAACCATAAAGTTGGGCATGCACAGCAGCATGCCATTTTAAAGTGGAAGTGGTATATATGAGATAGGGCTCTATCGGGTGCTGAAAGCAAAAGTAAGTTACATGAGGAAGTAGCCCAAGTGTACATGGTCACCACCCCTGCCATGTTACCTTCTCTTTCCCAGTCCACAGCTTTGGCCTCTTCGGTAGTCACTTACAATCAGTTGACTAAGGATGAGAAAACTCAGGCATGCTTTACAGATGGTTCTGCACAATATGCAGGTACCACTAGAAAGTGGACAGTTGCGGCACTGCAGCCCTTTTCTGGGACATCCTTGAAGGATAGCAGTGAGGGCAAATCACCTCTCTATGCAGAACTTCGAACAGTGCACCTAGATGTTCATTTTGCTCGGAATATTAAATGGAGGTGCGATTGTACACTGATTCATGGGCTTTTGCCAATGGTTTGGCTGAATGGTCAGGGACTTGGAAGGAACATGATTGCACAATTGGTGATGAGGAGGTCTGGGGAAGAGGTATGTGGATAGACTTTTCTGAGTGGGCAAAAACCATGAACATATTTGTGTCCCAAGTGAATGCCCACAGAGGGTGACTTCAGCAGAGGAAGAGTTTAATAATCAAGTGGATAAGATGACCC
>PVKH010004824.1:0-22849 GCA_004027955.1 Chaetophractus vellerosus | reverse complement strand
TGGAAGACGGCTATGCAGGGGAATCCAGAGAGCCTGCAGCTGCAGGCAGGATAATCCCTTCCATGGTGGAGGGGACATTACCATTCCAGACTTCTCAAGATTGGGGGAACAACTATGGACTAGAATGGACTTGTTGGAGTCCTGATATAGACTTATGATGTATGCAATGCAAGAAATTGCAGAATTATGTGGAGCCAGGGTCATTGGACACTTTGGGAGCAGGGTAAGGGAAGAGCAATTGTAATGCAGGGTTTTTTTTGTTTTGTTTTTTGTTTTTTTTGTTTGTTTGTTTGTTTTTTGGGGGGTGGGACCTGGGAATTGTCATGGATGATGATGCAATGGAGGATGTAGGCCAGTTTGTATGATCATGTATCATTCAGGAACTGTAAAGAAGAGAGGGTTGTCTATGGCCTGAATTGTGATCTATGTCTGATGGCAAAGCCCCAAAATGTGTGTAACTATCAGAGGCGTTATGCCACACTTAGGGATGTGCATGTGGGTGGTTGTGGGAGGGTGGGGGGGGTGGCATATGGGTACTCCTGGAGTCTCTGTGTAACATTTGTGTAATCAATGTATCCTAAAAATGTATATAGATATATAAAAAATAAATAAAAAATTAATTTAAAAAAAAATAAATAAATAAAATTTAAAAAAATCAACTCCTCCTCTTCCCTTCTAATCCACTCTCTTCACCAAGTCTCAGCTCCCTTGACCCCTGTCCTCAGCTATCTTCCCCCTTCTTCTCACTTTCCTAGTCCTGTTTTTTTCGTAGCCTTTTAGCTGATACGCACAAAATCTGGAAACTGGGATAGCAAAGAAGGGAGGCTGGTTGTAGAGTAGAGGAGAGGGACAAGTTGAAAGGACAAAAACATAAATCTTCTCAAAATAGCTTAAAATATTGACCTTTTCTTTTCTCCCATTGTCATACTTCTAGGCCATACACTTGTGGACCAGGGAGGAGCCATGTTAGCTGTTTCCTCAAGGCCACGGGCTGTTTCTTTTATCCAGAGCTGCCTGCACCATGACACTGGATTGCCCACTGTGGCACATCTCCAGCTTCCTTCCAATCTTGTGTGGATGCCCACTCTTTTCAATGACCCAAGACACACATACCCCTCATCCTACATACCAAGGGTCTTGGGCCTTGACAACCAGAAGGGCTGTGAGGGAGCAGAAAGAAGAGTCCCTGTGCTGGTGCAGGGTTCGACTCCTGCTATATATACTAATGGCTCATATTATCCCCTAAAACAGCCCTGTGAGATGGACAGAGCAAGTATTAATATTACTCTTCCCATTTTATAGCTCATCAGACTTGGCGTTTCTGTTAAATGTTGGTGATAATGTCAGAACAGTAGTTCAGTCTAATTGTAATTATGTTAATTCACATTAAGCATTCTGCACAATTTTTCCCTTTATATATTTTTTAAAGTCCATTTTCAGACATGAAATAAGCATGTTAGTTTTTTTCCACTAGAAATCATACACTGCCTCTTTTACAAAGAAAAATATTGAATTTATAAGCATGCTTACACTGTAATCATTTCCTGTGATTACTTTTTCATTTTTATGCTAATATACCTAGAATTTATGTATTGCATTATTTTATCCAGAGTTCATCTATTCTGATAAATACAGAAAAAGAAAAAACAAAACCAACCAAAAACATCTCCTGAGAAGGGCCATAAATTTGCCTCTTTTCATCCTTAATAGAAAAGTATTCTTTATTTTCTCTCTCTTTCTTTCTCTGGCCTTATTAGAAACATTCTGTAATATTTATAGATGTTATGTAAATTTGCAAATAGATTTATTTATAGAAATAAAGTAAATATGGGCACAAGTTCACTAAAATCAAGTAATCAATTGGGTCCTGTGATTCTCTTGAATCTGTGGCCTCTTCAGTTACATGACCTGACCTTTAATTTGCCTGTGAGTTTTTGGAGATTTATTACCCTGATTACAAACCAACCTCTCAATGAACAGATTGTTCCAAATGACTTAAATTGCCTTTGGGCAACAAGCAGGTGTATAGGAGGCATCCACACGCATGACCCTTGACTGAGGAATATGTCAGCAAGTGAAATAAAGACACCCAACCAAAATGGCTCAGATGTCCTTATTATGGACATTGGCCAAATAAAGTTTCCATAGGCATATTATGAGGTGGGGGATGGGCGCGGTGGTGGCAGAAGACAAACAAAATGGCGGGTGTGTGTAACATTGAGAAGACGGCATTAAACCCATCGTTGCTCAACATTTGGTTTGTTTCACTTAAAGTTTTTACTTTAATAATAATGTTTGAGTTTTTATCTGATCAGGTAAAACAAATCAAGTTGAAATCTGCATGCCTGCTTTCTTCGTAGATAGAGTCCAGGAATCTTCTGGTTCTGGGTACATAAATGAAGAACAGCCACCTCAGAGAATTTATTTATTCATTTATTTATAAGGAATTGGAAGTCTAAGGGTAATGTCTAAGACTGACACAATTTTTGAGAAGAAAACTAGGATTGTGCCATGTTTAAGAGATCCACAGGGCCACTCCCACCTGTTCTCTAGCCATAGGTATTGGCCTTGCTGGGTGCTCCAGCCCTCACAGGCCTGCATCCACCCTGAAGCGCCAAAGGACAGCTGGTGCTGAACTACACGCTTTCTGGCCACATTTTCCATTCCTCCTACCTTCATCCCTAGTCTTAGAATAATGCTGAGTTCATGGTAAAATTGTAACAGGTATATTTGTTTCTTGACTGACTACCAAAGCCCCTTTGGTCCCAAAGTACATCTGGAATGTGGATCATATTTTGGAAGAATTAAGCAATATGTATGTCATTCCTCTCCCTTGTAAATCGTGTTCTCTGATAGCCGTTGTAGCTCCAGGGAAGGGGATGATAAGGCCTGTGTTAGTCAGGGTTCTCTAGGGAAACAGAATCAGCAGAAGATATCTGTAAATAGTATGAGATTTTATAAAATTCTCTCACGTGATCGTGGGGATGCAAAAGCCCAGATTCCGCAGGCAGGCTGCAAACCAGGGGCTCCGATGAAGGTCCTTGATGAGTTCCCAGGAGACATGGGCTGTCTCCTGGGAACTGAGCTGGAAGCTGAGCTGCAAAATTCACTCTGAATACTGAAATCACTTCCCCTTTTAAGGCATTCAACTGATTGGGTAAAACGTCACTCATTGCTGACGGCAATCTCCAATGGTGATTGTAGATGTAATCAGCCATCTATGCAGTAAACTCACTGATGACTAAATTCCATAAATTTCCTTGTATTACAATTAGCCCGGTGCTTGCTTGACCAAACAATTGGGCACAGTTACCTGGCCGAGTTGACGCATTAGTTGAGCCATCACAAGGCCCCTTGACAGAGAATGGATACAACCAGAGTTGCTGCGAGCCCTGGCAGTGCTGTTGTGCAAGTGAGGAAAAGGCTCCTCTTGCTCTGAGAGGACACAGGTCAGTGCCGGTGCTCCAGGCTGGGCAAGCAGAGGACAGGCTGGATTTCGAACCCCGCTTGCTATCCCATTTGGGCATTCTTGTGCAGGCCACAATCTGCAAAAGTTTGGGGTAAACCATAATCTTAAAAAAAAAATCACATTATGCTATAAAATATGTGAGTTTGACTTTGTTCTGTTCTAGGGATCTCCCTAGAATACCCTAAAGTTATGGCTGTTACAGCTAAATTGAAATCTTTTGTTGAATATTAGTCATATATTTTTAGTGGAATGCTTTTTATTTGGTATTAAAGTAAGGAAGAAGAAGGTTTAATTTTTAGATTTGCAGTGATAACATAAAATTGGGGAAATAAGGAGGGTAGTGGATAGAATGAAAGGTATAAAACGTTACGACCTGACAGGATTTTTTTAATGCTTTGAAAAATACCTTGCTTTTATCAGATAGTTTCTAAATGAGACAAGCTACTCATTGTGCCAAATATTTAGAACATTTTGAAAAAAATAAATGAAATTGTTGTGATACTCTTTCTTTTACTAGATAATTTGCAATTTTCCATATTATAAATGTATCAGGGGTCTAGAATGTTGATCTTATATAATCTTTAGATAAAATAATTCACCCTTATAATTACCACTCACCCTGTCTCCAGAAGTAGTTTGATTTGTGCCTTTGACTTTTGAAATTTATCTTTTAAGTTCTGTTTGTCATTTGAGAATTTTCAGTTTTCTTTATAGATAACCATCTGACAAAGAGGGAATACCTAATTTGTGCCCATTTGAGCTATTGAGGTCTAGTAAAGGGTATAGTGGTAGAGAACAGTGGGAGCTTCACAATTCGTGTTTAAAGATATAGGAACTGAAGAGATCCTAAGGATTCTTTTCTGAGTTACAAACTACATTGTGTACCTTCTCATAATTAAAAGCCAGGATTCATTGAGCAAAAAAAAAAAAAAAAAAAAAAAAGGTCCTGGATATGATATAAGGGACAATCTTGATGAAATGGAAGAAGGAAAAACAAAAACTCATTCCCTTTGGTCCTCAGTGGATTGTGAGGAGGAAAAAGAGATTAAGGTAAAAGAAGCAAGAAATATGTGAGCCTGATCTTTCCTTTCAGGGAGAAATCCGGATGGGTGAGGCATTTTGGACAGGGTTAGGGGAAAGGCAAGAGCAGAGGACATTTATCCCTATTCCTATTTGGGACTCCAGGAGGAGGCCCACGCATGGCACACACCCTGTAACTCAGTGTAGCGCGCTGTGCGTGTGGCTGGGCAGGGAGAGGGAGTGTGCTAGCATTCCTCTGCTTTTGTGTGCTGTTGCAGGGGGGACTGCCCTGTGTGGTCAGTGGGAGGAATATATAGGGACAGAGAGTGTGGCTGGGGAATCTGACAGAGGGTTTACCACAGCAGGGACATGGTCACCTTGTGGCAAGGAGTACAAAGTGCCATTCAGCAAGGAGATCAAAGGGGAGTCCCAGCCAAACCTCAGGTGGTCCTAATGCCAGGGAGAGCCGTGGTGCATTCAGGCGGCAGGGGAGGGATCTATGCCCTGATGAAGCCAAGGGAGCAGACTACCCATTCGTGAGCCCCAGATTCAGCACTGGATGCCACCAGGGTGTCCCGCATCCAGGCAGACAAGGGCGAAGTGGCCAAGACCAGGGAGTAGGCAGGCAGGCCGGAAGCCTGCACAGCCCTGAGGTCCACGCTGAGGTCATGAATCCTCCTTCCGTTCTCCCAGATGGTCAATTCACAGAGAAGTAGGAAATCTGAAAGACCAGCCTGTGTCTGAAAAAGAATGATTTATTGAAAGAGCCTATTTAAATTATTGGATGGATCTGAGCTGACTGGGCTAGAATTTAATGTCGCCCTCTTTACACAGTGGGGCAGTCTTATAAGAAAGATTTGATCAGCTCTGGGAGATAAAGAGGTTATGTGTTTCCATATCTGTGTTGTGAAATTGCCAACCAACTTCATCCTTATTCCATATCATCCCACATGTAGCGTGGGTGGGATAGGTAAAGCCAAGGATTTGGGAACTTGGCCAAGGTCAAGCACCTGGTGTATGGTGAAGCTTGGACTAGAACCTGGACCTTCTTGTCCAAGTCCAGTCTCTAGACTTTCTCTCAGAGGCCATAGACAGATACACCAATTGGTGAGGAAGTTTTTAACCAATCTGTCTTTGGTCAGGTTCCCCAGAAGCAGATCCTGACACAAGGATTCATGTGCAAGTGCAAGACTGAGGAATGGCTATTAGGAGAAACCATTAAGGGATCTGGGGAAGCAGGAGGGATGGAGAGAAGCCAAGGGTGGCTGTGATTTCAGGGGAAATCCTACTCTTAGCCTGGTCCTGCATGGAGCTCAAGAGTGTAAATCATCCCTCAAAGTGTGCCCCCCTGTCAGGAAGGGAGCTGGGCTTCCATCCTTAAACACCATTCAATCACTGGGGACAGTCCCGGTGGATGTAGGACATAAACTCCCAGGTACTTCTGCTTTTCTGTACGCAAACCTGAAGCCACTCTAGAAGCCCAAGGGCTGCCCTCTGAGGAAGGTTGCTGTTGCAAACTGTCAGAAGCAAAGCACAGAAGCTGAGGAAGGGGCACAGAGAACCAATAAGAGTGATCTGAGGGGATTTGGACAGAACACGCTCCGCCCTCCGCCCCCGACTAAGGTTTGTGTGCTCACTCTCACCCTTTCTGTTGTTTATAGTATCTGGCCAATCTTTCTTGGAAAGAATTGGCTTTTATTCTGAGATGATGTCCTTCCTACTATTTTTGGTATTAAAGTGTTGCTCTTTTCATTAAGATCTGATGATAGTGGGTACTAAGACTTGGTATTGTTGTTTTAATGTCTTACTTGGCAAAATAAAAACTGGCCACTGCGTCTCGGGCCCCCAAGCTAGTTTTGAAACTGTACTAGTCCATGAAAACCAGAAGTCTGGGAACCACTGCCTTTAGACCACAACACTTCTCCTTTCCATGTGCTGCCAAAGTTTTTCCTAGCCATACTCTCTGTGATTTAAAACAAAACAGACAACTCAAACAATGAAGAGCTTGGAATCAAGCTCAGTCGTAATTGTGTAAACAGTGCTTTTCCTCCCAGGAGGGCCTCTGAACTCAGCAGCAATGTGCACTTTCCCATGCATCTTGAAGGCAAGAGGGTTGGGGAGCACAGTGATCGGGAAGGGGCGTCCCAAAAGCCACCCCTGCCTCACCTGTGCTCCTTGAATCCTAGGCTCAGGAGGACTGGCTGTGTTCATAGGTGGCAATCTCTGCCTTGCCCCTTACCCTTCCGGTTCCACTGAGAAATTCCATGTGAGATAATATGTGTGCACGTGTGTGTGTGCGTATGTGTCTGGCTATCATTGCAGGAGAGCTGGAGAAAGATGGAAAAGGATAATAGTGATGAGAGTCCAGTTAAATGTGAAAATTAAAAGGCACTCAGACTATGCCTTATTCCCGTTCAAAGAAATAAGTTGCATCAGCTTAATTTTCTTCCCAGGGATAAATTCTCAGAGCCGACAGTTTTTTTTTCTCTCTGCTTTACCAAGAATGACTGGGTTTTCCATTTGGATAAAGCTTCATGCGTTTCTCATCTGCCAGCTGCAAATTGCAAACAGGAAAATTCTGCCCATTGGAGCAGTTCCTGGAGCAGAGGAATAGTTTCAGTTGATCAGAATAGTTTGCTGTGTCTGATGGTTTTTGCTTTGAACTTTGAGAATCAAAGATTTATTGTGTAAAGGAGTATGACTGATTATTGTGTTCAATTATAAGGTATTGACTCTTGAAAAATGTGTAGCAACCAATAAGGTTATTCAATGTCTCATTTTAGTGAGTAATAATTAATATATGTATTTTGATTCCACATAATCCTGTAGGAAATTTTATTAAATCTTGTAGTTTTTTATGCGATTATATGGTTCAGATCAATTTAATTAATTATATTATTCACCTAATATTTATATGCCAGCACAGTTCTAGGTGCTGAAGATATAGCACTGAACAAAACACTTAAAGCTATAGTGTATTAATTATCAAAGAGTTCCTGTGAAATTCCCTTTGAAATAAAGTATTTTCATGGGGAACCTAATCTATATGATGTAGAAATTGAAATTTACCAACAAATATAGAATCATTATCATTTTTTCCCTAGTGTTAAAAAAAAACTTCCCCCCAAAGACAGTGAAGATCATGTTTTAATACAGGTATATAATAGAGTAAATCTTCTCTCCAAGCAAGTCATGCATTTAAATAGAAAATAATTTTGTAGTCTGCAAGCTCCTAAATCTGTAAGAGTTAAATGGCTAAAAAGCATCAGCCAGACAATGGCAAGGAAACCATATAGAGGAAAAGCCCTGATTTCTTGCCTAAGAGTGATCTTGTAGATTATCTAGATTATTGTCCCAGTTCTCTACCTTTAAAAATTACCTGTGAGATAAGCTAGGATAACATGAAACTTTTTTAGCGTTTAGTTCTCTGGATTCTGAACAGTGCAAAGAGATTTACCTTTAACTGCATCAAATCACCAAACCTGGAATTGAGAATCTGTTGAGGTTTGTGGTGCTGAAATCTAATAAAGCCCCTAAGAGCATTGCTTGTCCGGGACTCTGGGCCGGCAAAGGATCAACAGAGAACAGCATCAGGAGGCTCATTTAAGTGAATGACACCCTGGGATGTGATATATACCTTGCTACAGCAAACTGATGATGCATCTTTTTCTCCCTAAATATATATTAATCTGTTGTATTACTGTGCCACATGATGCTAGCAAGGGACCTTTCTGTTCAATTTAAAGAGGATCCAATTTAGCCCTTAGAGCCCTTTTAAAATAAACTATTATTGTACATTTTCCACACACCAAGCATTTTCCCAAGTGCTTTACATGCATTAACTCATTTAATCCTCATAAAACCTTGTGATGTAGGTACTTCTGTTTTACAAATGAATTAACTGAAGATTTAGAGAGGCCAAGCAATTTGCCCAGAGTTATCTAAATAGTAAGGGGAAGAGTCAGAACTTGATATCAGGTCCATTTGGGTCCAAAGCCTATGCTTTCAGCACCCCTGTGTACTCCCACAATTTGATGGCACACCAATGCCACCAGAAAATAAAGTCAAACTATGGGATCATAAGCCAATTCCTGGTAAGTTCAAGGAAAAGACTTTTTTTCCTTTTAGAGCAGCTGCTACCCAAGCTCCTCTCCCCTGCTACCTACAGAGCACAGTGGCACTGCTGCCTTTAGAGTGGGTTCCTCATTGAGTAGACACTCACCTACCCAGCTGGGACTGCACCCAGCAGCCTCCCCATACAAATAAACACTCACTCTTTATAATATTAACTATATTAATTGTTCGATTCTTTTAGGAAAATGTAAGATGTGTCCTCAAACAAGCATTTTTCACACAATCTTGTTAATAAAGCATGCTGGCAAGAGGTCATAGAAAAATCATAAGCTTTGCATAGAAAGTAAGAAAAATAAAAGTATAGTTGAATTTAAAGGTGTATTCATTTCAGAGATGTTTTGGCTTCTCAATGATCATTCTACCTTTCAGATTGAAAGGGCTGTTTTTCTGATGAGAATGGATTTTTTGGCCTCCAAATGCTATTCTTTAATGAGATTTTTCAAGTGACTCTATAATTTGAAAATAATATTGTGAGAAAAGAAAGAAGCCCATGTATCATTTAAAAGTACTACATACATGTGTAATTAGAAGGTTTTTTTCAAGAGTGGAAATTAAGAAGTTTTTAGAATTTAAATATTTTAAGAGAAAATTGTGTTCAGTATTATGACAGTTAGATGCATAAAAGGGAAAACAAAAATGGGCTTCTTATTTTTTGACTTCCACAAGATTCAAACTATCTACATATTTGTAAACTATGATTAAAGTTTTTACAGCTGGTCATCTTCAAACTTCAAAACTATGTAGATTTAGAGAATAATGGATCATTCAATAATATTTTTCAGGTATAAACTTACCTACCTCAAACATATTCATAGTTTCCCAGAAAAGATACTTGCATCTAAAATTTGAACCAGAAAATGTTTACATTTTGAAAAAATATTCTGTAAAAATAAATCCTTGGACTAATGGCTAGTAGTCATGTATCTGAGCCCAGTTCTGCCAACTACCTGTGACCTCAGGTGCATCACTTATCCCACCAGAATATCAGAAAACCTCATTTCCAAAATGATGAGCTAGATCCAAATGTGGGTCAGAACCATAAGTAGGTTAAGAAATCAAGTTAGTATGTCAAAAACAGCTATATAAAAGAATAAATAGAAAAGACAACTAGAATGGAATCAAGGAATAGACAGTATCAGTTCATCAGGCATAAAAGGGGAAAGTTTTATTTTATGAACTTTTGTTCCAGGTTCCCCTTGCAATCAGGGACTGTGATTCTTTGCTCTTCTAGCAACTAGGTGGGGCCATGTGATTAGTTCTGGATGATGGAGTATAACCAGACGTGATTTATACCACTTCCAGCGTGAGGTGCTGAAGGAGCCGATGAGTTTTCTCCTTGTCTTTCACCAGCTCAATGCAGTGCAGACAAACATGTTGACCTTGGGATCACTGTGTTGGAGATAGTTGAACCACAAGATGGAAGGAGCCTGGTCCTTGAAATGCTGCTTGGAGAAGAGCCCCTGCCCTTCAGAAACGCCTGTTTTGGTCTTCATCTGAGCAAGAAATAAACCTGTACTATATTTGAACCATTATACATTCTTGGGTCCCCTCGTCAGGACAGTCAGTGTTACCCTAACTAATGCATACAACTGGAGAGCTAGCATATGAGACAGTGCTTTGCACCATGCCTGGCAGGCACGTAGTAGGTATTGAATTACTGCTAGGGCCCTGTAAGCGTGTTCTGCATGTGTTTAGTGGTTTTGCCATTTTATAACCCTTTTGACCAAAACTTTCTGGACACAGATTAGGTTCCTTTGACTAACTCTGTCAAAAGGCAGGAGGGCAGACAGAAAAGACCTTCCTGCTGTGGTAGTATTTTAATAGCAATTAGAAAATACATGCTAGCATATTCCATAATCTAAAGGAAGTCATAGTTGGTTTACTTTAAAAACTCCTTTTCTTCATTTCTCTCTTTTATAGTAATAGTTTGTGTTTCTCTGGTGCTTCATAAATGCATCAATTGACTCTATCAACAAGGAAGGCAAAAATTAATTGCTCCCCCTCTTAAGATGAAAAAATAAAGGTTTAGAGAAAATAAGTAATGTAAAGTTTATGCCATCAGCAGCACAACCAGGACCTCAATCCCACAACTTTGAGGCCAAAATCTGTTTTTCCTTTGAGCTAGTTAAGAGCTGGGTCTTGTGTGTGGCTCTATTGCCAGGGCACGCCTGGAACAAATAATGGTCCAAAGGAGGAGAGTCTGTCACTGTTTCTCCTGGTTTGGTTCCAAATCTTGCTGCCTGTGCTACAGGAAGATGCCTGCTTCTTCTTCATCTCGTCATGAAGCAGTAACAGAGGACCTTAGATCTGAGTCAATTAAGGTGGCATTAGAAAGAGAAAAATGAAGTGGTGCACATTCTGCTGATTAAAGAGAGGGTTTTGTTTTTGTTATTGTTTTTGTTTGTTTGCTTTAATTTAATGAGACAAACGTTCTGCAAGGTTTTCCAGGAGATTCAAAACTCCCTTGGGATTGTAAGAAGTATAATGTTTGTTTTAAGCCACATAATGACAATGTGCCCAGCACTGTTAAGTATTAAATGAAATAAAAGTATCCACGACCATTTCTGCATGCTTAACTATGTAATAGTATCTGAAGACGAAAACAACAAAATACACCCCAATTTTTGGAAAAAAAGCCCTTATCACTGAAGCATCAAATCATAAGTAGATGAATGGACACGGTTTTACTTGGTTTTTGTAGTCCTGGTTACATTTGTAGAAATGGGTGTTGAAGAAAAACAGAAGAGCTTTCATTTTACTCATTGAAAGCCTTTTTTCAGAAGTCACAGAGAATAAATATTGGGCCCCACACAACTGTTCCAGAAATGGTATTTTGAAGCTATGTATAAATAAAGCGATTTCCAAAGCAGAGGTCTCTGTAGGAAATTTCGGACCAGGGTTTCCATTATTAAATATGTGTATGCGCTAAAAAGTTTCCTAGATCCAAGCCTCGCCTGTCTGGTTACTTTTGGGTCCTGTAAAGTCTCAAGCTTGAGGGGAAATGTCTGCAGTGTCCAGATGTCTCATAAGGCAACCTTAACACAACCAAGAGACGAGCCTTCTCGGAAGAGTCTGCAGCTGCACAGCACGGCTTCCTCTCAGGGCACATCTTATGGGGAAAGAACCAAAATAGTCCCTGGATCCATTCTTGAGAGTATGATCCTGGGCTTGTGTGAAAACGTAATGGTTAGAGACAGAGGTAACCCAGTCAACTGCCATAGGCAGGGTCTGAGGGGTGGCTGAAAGCTCAGAGCTTATTGCAAATGTTTCTATAACTGGGATACCTCTTTTTTGTGGGTTCATAAAGGAAAATGTCTTTCACTGTCGAGCTAATCTCCTTTGGTGATCAGCCTGACACATGTAAAAACCAAAAGTTTTGCTCTAATTTTAGATGAGCACAACTGAGGAAGTACTCTTAAAAACCATTTCTTGAGTGAGTGTGTGCAAAAAGTTTCTTCCAAATATTAGGGAGGATGAGGAGCCTTCTTTGATTTAAAAACTTGAATGTCCACATCATTCCCATGTTGGAGGCTGTGGGCCCATTTGGGCTGGGCAGACTCTAGAAGACTCCTCGAGTCTGGAATTAATTAAAAGAAATACCCATTGAACATAAATTAAAATTACCTTAATATTCAATAATTAAAGAGGTGGAAAATGCTTTTACTCTGAAACCATCTTATAAAGGCTGATAAAAGATTCAAAGTCCTTGTCATGTCACATAAATAAAACAGTTCCCAGCATGGTGCATTGTTTAATGAAAAGCCCTGGCCAGAGAGCTGACTACATTAGGAAAGGTTTGCATCAGAGATCAGTGTTTACCAGAGCACATTATATGTTCCTTGCAAGTACTAGAGGAAAATGGTTGTATGGACATGGCATTGCTGCAGGAAAAATAGCCAAGATTATCCTTTCCCTTGTATCAGCCTTTATATTTTCCCATAAATGTGGGCAGGAAAAAATCTTATTAATTTTTTTTTTTTGGAGAAAGAAAACCATATTCAACTTCCACAAGACTTCTGGAGAGAACCAACGTGGATGTAGTACATAGACTGATTATTCATCCATTAAAAACAATTCTGGAATGCCTACGAGACCAAAGGCACAGTGTGAGGGGCTGGAGGGATGGAAACAGAAATTTCAAAAGTCCTGCCTTTAAAGAACTTACGATTTAGAAAGTGAACCAGAGGAGACTACAAATATCTATAGAATCAGGCACAGGGTGAGAAGACGTGTTAAGGTGTTATAGAAGCAAAAAAGGGGCAAGAATAATTCTAGGGTTGAGGGAGATTTCAAGAAGGAGGTAACATCAGAGCTGGGCTTGGAAAACTGCCTAGGATTTCAGAAGGGGAATTGCAGGGAGGGGAGAAAGGTTTCCCTGCAGAGGGAAAAAGGAACGAAAGCACTGCTTGGGGAGAATGTACCTTGTGTTTTGGGAATGGTGGGTAGCTGGCATGACGGGAATCTTTAGTGCTCGGGGAGGTGCAGTGGGAGATAGCCCTGGCAGGGAGTATGAACAATTATAAAAATTCCTTTAAAAGTATTTTATGGAGTCGAGGAGTTCCCATTTCCTCCAGGGAAATTGCATTCTTTACCTTATACACCAGCTGAATCAAGGACGTAATTGATTGTTTTAAGGTCCATTATATTTAACTCAGTTGAAGACAAGGATTATGGATTTTGATATTACTTATGACAGAATATGCATAATAAGGCCTTTGATAGAGGTTAAAACAATGGCACAAAGTACGATATTCTGCCCCTTGACTAGGAAACAAGAAAGAGATGACAAAAAATGAGAAATGAGCCAATTAAATTACACAAAAACATCATGCGTGCAAAGAAACAAAAAAAAAAATCAGGCTTTGGGGTTCTACTTCAAAGTCTAATTTTTCTTTCTCCTTTAACCAGAACTCTTACTTCATTAGGATTTCTCTAAACTATTTAGTAATTTGATTACATTCAGAGAAAAAAAGAAGAGGAAAAATGAATCCAATGACCAATTTTAGGATGGAATTAGAATGACAGATTCAACTTAGAATTTATTTCTAGTATCTTTGTTTCTTCTTCAGGTAGGGATTCTTGTCATGTCCCTCTCTCTGTCCCAGCATATAATTCTGTAGATTGCATTATGCTCCTGTTATATAAAGTTGGTAAATATATATCCAACCATAGGCAGCCCAAGTGAAAGAAGAGAAGGTCAGTTACCTGGTAGTCTTAAGAGATATAAACAGATGATCCAGAGGACTTAGATGTATAAATTTAGTTTCAAATCACACTTTTCATTTTTATAGGCAGGGTTTTTGTTTTGTTTTGTTTTTTTACAAAAGGAAACCACCTCAGGCTCATTGGGTCAAACCTTTACACAAGACTCCAATCTGTAAAAACGACTTTCCCAGCTTTTCTATCAAAACATCTGGTTGATCCATCATCATCCTTACTGTCCTGTTACTATCTTGCTCCTAGTTATGTATATTTTCTGTCTTACTCAACCAGAAAGAAAGGTATGCAAGGGCAGGGACCATATCTTCCTTGTTCACAAATGACTCTCTTGCAGTTAGAGAGTGCAAGGCTTGGAAAATCCTTATTATCATGGTGACCTCATAATGTAACTATGTTACTGAGCAGTTAACTTACTGAGTACTTTGCATGTGTTCCCTCACGTAATATGACATTGAAAATGACTGATACATGTTTGTTGAATAAATGAATGCATTTCTCTTAATGACAAGTTATCTAAAGGGCTTACTAAAGGTTTACGCGGTTCTCACTTATTGGCATAAAAATTGGGGACCTTGGAGAGATGTTAGGATGGAAAGAGGTACCAAAAAAGGAAATGCATAGGGATGGATAGGGCCCCAAAAGTGACTGTATTCTTCAGTCATTCTTCTTTTTTGAAATAACCTTATTATTCATTTTTCTCATTATGTATGTATACACAGTCAATGCAAAAAGCACTAGAAAAGTTCATTCCATTCTAGAAGCATTTTACTCATTCTCTGAGCATGAACATTTTTCTAGCTTTGCAGAAGGAGCCTGTTTAAAGACATGTAACAGAGATTTAAGTCCTTAGTAGGGCCTCAATAAATACAACTGATGATTAATTTAAAGCTACTGCTCAGAGGGAGCTAATTTTTCACTGAACCAAATTTCAAATCAATATATTACATTTGTTTCTTAAAAACCATATAGATTAAAAATTAAAGGGCAAAATTAAAAGTTATCAAACTCCTAGCTGGCATGTATTGATCCTCAAATATTGAAGCACGTAATAGAACCGATTGAGTTTACAGCAATGGAAAATTAATACACCCAACTATCTGGTAACACACAAGCATTTAAAAATTTCCGAATGGCTTAAAAATAAACACACATTTTAAAAATCTCGTTAATGAATACGTAATGCCAGCAAATGGATCTTCAGAGACTATTACCTAATCCTGTCTCTGTTAATCCTGATTGTTGAAGGAGGAGAGGTGACTATGTTTTTTGAACGTCAGAACTGTGTAGAGCCTTTGGATGTCAGTGACATGGCCTCAGCCAGCTTGAAAAAGTCTCTCTGTCTGAACGAGTCTGCCTAAGTGGCTTCCTACAGTCCACAAAGTGCATGCATGTGAGGTATCTAAATCAGATAATTTTATATTTGGGGGCTTCTCTGAGGTCTGGAAATACTGGGCAATCTCAGAAAGTGAGAAATCATTCAAACGTTGAAAGGAAGATGGCAAAGGCAGAGCCTTTGAGTCTTGTTGGTTTTAGAAATGAGGGGCAAGGGACTGTACAGGGGAGACTTTAGGAGGGCCTGTTTAAATGCTGGAGTCTCAGGGCTCCGGTTCCCATTTCATCCTCCTGAATCTCTCTCTCTCTCACACACACACACGCATGTATGTATATATAAATTTAAAAGGCATATAGCATTGTATTCTCTTTTGCTAATAGAACCAGTATAATGAATGAGCTAGGGTCTGTGGAGTAGTATTGTGAACTAGCTTTATTTTCCTCACAACACAATATTTCAAAACTGCTATACCTGCCTTCCTTTCTCCATCACTCAAAGAATTCTAAAGCAGACACCATAGTTTTCCCCAGTCCCTTTCATATATTAACAGACAATGTTACTCTCGGGCATTAAAAAGTTGAGCTTCATCTATGTCAAAACTTCAGTCTCTCATGCAATTTCAAGCGTCTCTCCTGTCCTCAATAGTTTTCACCTGACCTAGGCTTGGACACGGGCTGAGGAGGGAAGGGAGAAGGGAGAGCTCTCTTCTCTTTCCTGGTTATCTGGCTCTAGGTGGCAGATGCCCAAGGGATGACTTTCTTTCATGGGACACATCTGTGGGTTCTTTGCTGATCCTCCTGTCATAGATCCTTCCACAGCCCCCTTCCCTGGCTGCACGTGGCTTACCCTTTGGTACCACCATATCTTACATATCACAACACAGAATTGTGGAGCACAGTGACTCGGCAGCTCCTGATTCTGGCAGTACACATCTCACAGATTCTGGGTTGAGGTCATCCCAGGCAGATCATACTTGGCTACCTTTTGTGATGTCTACCCTTTTCCATGTGAAGCACCAGGAATATTTGCCCTGCCAAACTCTGCAAGCATAGACTACTTCCATGTAGTTCTCTTTGCTCACATACCTCACTCTGGACTTGGCTCAGTGAAAGCCTGGTATGAGTCTTTTCCTCCAAGCCTTCTGAGAGGTAATCTTGCACCACCCCCTCCTGTGGCTTGAAGATAGGTGGAAAAAGCACTCCAAAAAAGTATCTTTGAAGAAATCCTCTGTACTAATCTTCTCCCTATTCTCACCTTTTTGTACATAGAGGGACTGAAATATTGAAGAAAGAAATATTGAAGAAAATAGAAGACGTGCCTGGAAGTTATGCATAGATGGTGAAGAAAACTGACATTATAGGATACATTCTAATCAAGCAGTAGACATTAAAGAACTAACCACAAATAAAGCATGACGAGTCATGTGATCACTTAAAATGTATGACTAATATTCCACAAGTAGATGTGCCATATTTTACTTAACTATTTCTCTATTATTTCATATTCTGAGCAAGAGTATAGTCATGCAAATAGCATTTTCTGTATTCTGAATCATGTCATTAGGCTAGATTCAAACAAAGAAGATTAGGTACAGTATATTTTTAATTAGCTTGAATTGAAATGCTTGTGTTCTGAGAATTCTTACACAATTTCACAACATCCATATGAAATTCTTAGAACAACATTGGGCATAATATCACCTTAGATATTATTACTTTCACTATTATCCTTTGAGATAATTGAGATTAACCTGAAATGTTGTAACATCAGATTTAGGAACCATAGGGTGTTAACACCTATGTGGGGAAAGTGTGGGAATGCCACACTTTTATAAAGGAAATATATTCCGTGTTTTCCTTAAATATATTTTTCCATCAAAACAAAGCAAAACCCACAGAAAATAGAAGTAAAATTAGACATTCCATTTTGTCTCTACTTTCCTTAGATCTCTAGAATAGTGCTTTCCCCCATGATTACTCTAATTTCTCTTTACTACAGAGCTAAGCTGATGTCAGTGTAGAAGTTAATGTTGAGGATCAGAAAATTAAGTTCATATGTTGATGATCTCATTATTACATAAATTTCCACTGGTTGCTTCTAGCTCATTTACTACTTCTTTATGAGGTTTATGAGAGAATATTTGTAAACCACAAAATGTAAAACCATGCTTGTCTCTAGAAACAATGTACATATTTTTGTAGATAATTCATTCATGTTTACAACTACTTATTTATTATTGAGTGCCTACTCTGCATATGGATGATCTTAAAATATGAGCTATAAAATATATCTATTCCTATTTAGGCTTCTCCCCTGCAGCTACAGTGCTCTTTTTAACATACAATTTTGACCACTTCAATCTTATGTTTAAAACTCTTAATTGCAGCTGAGATTCTAAAAACAGTCTAAGACTTAAAGGGCTAAGTTATCTGTTATAAACTGGGGATAGGAGAGCATGAAAGGGAGGTAAAAGTATTCCAAAAATCATATTCAACTAGGGTAGGAGAGAAACAGAAGGAAATGAGAGGCTCTCAATAGGAAAACAGTTTATCATGGTAGGGAAAATAGTATTTCCTTTTCAAACAATTAAAAGAGATATAGGTGAGTAAAGATGAGAAGGGAAAAAACAGAACAATTTAATGTAGTAAGAAAATATTGTGGGGAACCGGCTGTAGCTCAATTGGTAGGGCTCCAGTTTACCACATGGGAGGCTCTGGGCTCGGTTCCCGGGGCCTCCTCGAGTGGGCAGACCGCCTCGAGAAGGCAAGCCCCCGCGAGCAGGCAGGCCACCACACGGTGAGCTGACTCAGTGGGTTGCTGCAGCAGGGGGAGACAAGCAGACACAGAAGAATGCAGAAAATGAACACAGCAAGAACAAGCAGAAAGGGGGGAATATATAATAAATAAAAAATAAATCTAAAAAAAAGAAAATATTGTGAAATTCATAAAGGGGAAAATAGAATGGAAAGCATTTTGATCAAACATGGAAAAACAGGGAAAAAAGAAGTGAAAATATAAAACAAAAATAAATGTAACAACATGAACATGAATGGGATAAAATCAATTACATCAGTGATCACAACACATAGGAACAAATGGAACTCTGCCAGTAAAAGGCAGTCTATCAAACTAAGATCACAATAAAATCCAGTTGTGTGCTGATTACAAGAGAGTCACTTACAATAAAGGTTGAAAATAAAGGAATGAGCAAGGAGATACCAGGCAATTAGGGAAAAAGCAGAAGGGCAATGTTAATATTAGATAAGCTGGAATTAATGTTAAAAGTGCTCAAATGGAAAAGGAAGCAAATGATATATAATGATAAAAGGCACAATTTATGAATAAGCGATAATACTTATAAACCCATATGCACCAAACAACTTAGAAAATAAGTAGATAAAGCAAAATCCATTAGGAAGTCCAAGAGAACATAATACAATTTATAATTGGAGATGTTAATATATCTCTTTCAAAATTGGACATATCTAGTTTTATGCCTTCAGACTTTGCTCTTCTGTCCAGAATGGCTTTATCCTGTCTTATAAGTGAGAACTGTGTTCTTTTGAGTATAGCAGGGAATCATGTAAAATGACAGCTTCCCACCAAACTGAGAAGGATATGTCATAACAAGGAAAGACTCAGACAAATCCAGCTTGGTAAGCAAAAGAGCATTTAATAGGGGGGCTTATGTTTGTCCTTGCCCTCAATGGTCCAGAGGGGAGTCCTCTCTCTCAGAGAGACCGAGCCTGGTTGTGGCCTGAATCTTCATCCATGGTGGTGGGCGGAGAGCATGGCACTTCCAAGGTTCAAGCTGCATTTGCCACAAAGTAAGAGGAGCCCTTTATTCTATGTGTCTATGTACAGATGGGAAGGCCATGTGTATTAGTCAGCCAAGGTGCTGATGCAAAATACCAAAAAATCTGTTGGCTTTTATAAAGGATATTTATTTGGGGTAGAAGCTAACGGTTATCAGGCCATAAAGCATAAGTTACTTCCCTCACCAAAGTCTGTTGCTGCATGTTGGAGCAAGATGGCTGCCAACATCTGCCAAGAGTTCAGGCTTCCTGGTTTCCTCTCTTCCAGGGGCTTGTTTCTTTCCAGGCTCAGCTGCCCTGCTCTCTCCACAGGGCCAGCTGTATACTATCAGGCAACTAGCTCTGTCTCTCCCTGGGGCCTGATTCTTTCCAGGCTCAGCTGCTCTGCTCCTCTTTGTGCTTACTTACTGGGCTGCAGCTCAAAACTCCAACCTCCCTTCTCTGCTGTGTGGTTTCTCTATGAGTCTCCACCCACCAAGGGGGTGGGGATGCAATGTCCTACTGACATGGCCCAATCAAAGCCTTAATCATTATTTAATCAAGTAAAAGTGAAACCTCTGAATCCAATATAACCTGATATCCCTCGAGGGACAGAGCAGTTTACAAACATAATCCAATATCTATTTTTGGAATTCATAAACTATATCAAACTGCCACACAACGTAAGAGGGGAACATGAGTAAAACGTACAGTGTTCAGGACAAATGATCAAGAAATGGACATTCACAGTGTTTCTCAACAGGGCAGAAGTTACACTTTCACAGTAACTATGTAAAATGAGCATTTACAATGTTTGTCAGTAGGGCTGAATCTTTACAGTAATTACTTAAGAGATCTATTGATACAAAGGTGGTCAAGCAGGTAATGGATTAGATTATTCTTGTAGTTTCCTGGGAAAGAAGTCGAAGCATACAAGTTTTACTTATCAGTCATGAACTCACAAACAGTTATTTCTCAAGGCTTGCTATGTAACTTTTAAGAAATGAAATATCGCTGTGACTAGAAGGGGAAAGAATTGGAGAGGTTGTGGGAAAATGCAAAGCCATATATGTTACATGTGTTAATCTATTTTATGATAATCTTCTCCAGAAAACTTTTCCTTTCCATCCCTCTCTCTAGGTAGAATTTACCATTCTTCTCTTTTGGACTCCAATAAGCTTCTTACATACATTTATCTAACACAGATTTGAAAGTTTTTCTCCTACTTATTGGTAAAAGATCTGTCTCTCCCCTAGAAGTCTGTAAATTCCTTAAAGCAGTCACTGGAGAAATATTTTGATTTATTAATCAAAGTGTTTCTATCCCCAAACTGGACTTCACTGAATTTCTTCTCTTAAACCCCTGATCTTCCTCCAATCAAGCTATAAAATGTGGTCTCATCATACCTAAAGGGTAGCCAAGATGTAAAAAAAATTAGCTTTTTAGTCTAAAAGATGGCTGAGCTTCAGGGCAAAGATAGAAAGATTATCCTGCCTCTCATTTCATATTAGAAAAGAGTTCCCCAAGCATGCAAAGGATGTGGATGTATGAGCTGGAGGGAAAGTGAGAGAGTTAAATGTTGAAGGGTCTCTGAGATGTTTCCCTGAATAATTATTTTTACCTTTCTCAATTAAATCTTTAAAGGGTGGTCAAGTAGAATTCTTAGATAAATTTGGGGATCTGTGAGGCATGATTACCCCTTCAACTGACAATCCTGAGTCAAGAGTCCAAATACTGTGTTTTCATTGCTTATTTCCAGGGGTGCGGGCTGACTACCAGTCATTTGCATAACCCTTTGGAGCAGAGCAACTTCCAGAAACTCTCTTGTGCCTTTTGGGAAAATCTCAGGCCTCTCAGCTTATACATGCCATGATGACCATTTCTATGTTTTTTGGTACCACACTTTGGGAGATAGGCTTATTGTTCCCAGTTGAGCAACCTTTCCCCATATTAGAATTACACATCCCTGCCCATTGCCACGTGACTTGCCCTTGTGAACTGCGGGAGGATTGTGCATCCCTGCCTCATAGCCTTTAAGCCTGGCCATGTGACATGACACAACGTGAGCAGACATGACATTTGCTGCTTCTAAGCAGTAGCTCTGTGTGTGACTGTTTCAGCCTGTCCCTCTTATTCTTTTCTCTCCGCCATTAGAACATATGCCCTAGATAGGGCTATCCCATCAGTCCAGGTCCTGGGATGAGAAGACACATTTCCTAGACCCAGAGGACTTACAGGGCCACGGGCTAGAAATGAGTGCTTATTCTCTGTGTAGGGTGCTCATTGCACAAGAAGCAACATTTGAGTTAAACTTTGGGTGTGTGGAAAAGGAGTATTTGAGACAAGCCCCTGAATTCTTAGCAATTTGCCTCCTCTTTCCCAATTTGCTGAGTTTTTTTATGTACTTTCATAGTTTATTCTTTATCCAGAATCCCTATTTAATCAAAATCCCACAAAACCACATTATGAGCTGAAGCCATGTTTTCCTTAAGGTGACAGAAGAAAAAAAGTACGGAAGGATACAAACCCAAACCAATGAAAGTAGGCCCCAAGCAACCCTTAGCTGTGAATGCTTCTTTCTCACAACCACACAGAAATTTTAAAAGGTACTGATATTTGTTATTCTTAAAAACAAAACAACGTTGAATTTGCCATTCTACAAGATTCCACCTGATGTAAATGCTATGTTAAGGGCTTAAAGTGTCATCTCTTTCTCAACTTCGTGGTTTCAGATGTAAGTTGCAGCTCATAGTTTGTTGTTGGTGTCATTGTTTTGTTTTGTTTTGGTGTGAGAGAAGAGGTTATGAATCCTGGTCCCTGGGATGAAAGCTTATAGGGAGAAAATAAAGCATTTCTCTTGTGATGCCCTTCCAGAATTTCATTTTGTTCCAGCAAATTGATTAAATATTGTTTGGAGAATAAAGCCACTATTTAAGCATAATTTTGAAGCTGCTTTGAGAATAATGAACACATTTTACACCCTATGCCAAACTTTGTTTTCTCTACAAAATGGAAACCACTAGGAAACTAAAAGTATAAGGAGAAATAGAGCTACCATTAAGCTTGAGAAGACCTGAAAACCAAGGAAAGTTTGCATGGAAGGCTTTCACTCTCTCATTTTGGTATATTATAATAAGAGCTGCAAAGTAGTTCCACAAATAGTATTACAGCCCAAGTGTACTAAACGGCCATACACATGAAACATGACTACTTGAAAAAAAAAAAACCAAGTAATGCTTCCGTCTCTCGACAATAGCATCCTGCTTAAGAATAGAGTTTTGGTCTTCAAGGTCTAAGAATAAGAAACCAGATTCTCTTTTTAGATTCAACATGTTACTGCTGTCAATCAATTATCATCCAATGCCCATTGAATGCCTAGTTTGTACAAGGAACTCTGTTGGGTTTTGAGACTATCAAGATGAATAAGTCACAGTCTCTGTCCTTCAGGTTTTCTATAGTGGGGAAACAGATGAGTAAATTGGAAACTGTATTATATGTTGCTAAGTGTGACGGAGAGAAATCACAGGGTGCAAATACCATCAAAATTCAATAGGGCTTTCAGAGAGGACTTCTCAAAGGAGTCACTATAGGTGAATTGACAATTGATGAATTAATTGGAGTTGGGTAATCAAAGAAAAGAAGGTGCATGGACAGAGTCTAAATGACATGAAATAGTATTTCACTTCAAATAATTGTAAAGAAGGACCCTTGTGGGGAATGGTGGGAGAGAAGGTAGAAAGTTAGATATGGGGGCCGGCCATATAGCCCAGTGGATAGGGTGCCAGTATACCACATGGGAGGCCCCGGGTTTGGTTCCCGGGGACCTCTCCTAGCAGGCAGACCTCCTTGAGAAGGGCAAGCTGCCATGGGTGGGCAGAG
>PVKH010004823.1:0-22855 GCA_004027955.1 Chaetophractus vellerosus | reverse complement strand
TTTTATATGTATTCTGAGAGGCAGGATAATATGATGGCTAAGAATTAAGATAAGCCTGGCTTTGAGTTCCAAGCCTGTAATACATCATCTTGTACAAGTGAATTTGTTTGTGCCTGAGTTTCCTCATAAATAACCATGTAAATAATAATAGTACCTTTCTCACGGAAGATTAAATAAAGATAATGTGAAGAACTGAAAAAAAAGTAAAAGACACATCACCCTCCCAATACAGCAATGTATCTTATCTATCATGGAAGCACTCCAGGGCTTCGGGAGTCCTGAATTTATACAGGGGTCTCATTACATAGGAATGATTGATGGAATCAATGTTCACATGGTCAACCTCAATCTGCAGCCCCACTCCCCTCCCAGAGGTCAAGGAGGTGGGTTGATATGACATGACCCCAAGCCCTAACTCCCTAATCGCTTTCTGGTGTGGCCAGTTCCCACCCTAAGGCTGCTTGGGGGTCTCAGATGAAGAACAAAAGACACTGCTGTCACAGGAAATTCCAAAGATTCAGAGGTTGCATCCCCAGAAACTGAGGACAAACATGAGCCAAGTTTTTCATTACACTGCACCTACTTAACCCCAAAATACAGCTAATACTGTTTATACACACACACACACACACACACACACACACACACATCATTTGTGGTAACTTGGAAGATTAAATGTGATTGCCTATATATTTTTTCAACTCGACACTACAAAATATATAAGATTATGAAAATTAAGACTGTTTCAAGAGCTTTAATGATTATAAATTAGGGTTATAATTCTTTAAATTCCTATATTTGAGAATAAAGTATCAATGAACTAGTTTTATCAAAATAAGGGCAGGTCAGTCATGTGTCCCTGGCTGGCCCAGTTTGCCAGTATGCTCATGGTTCCTGCAAGAAAATTACTTCTGGAAATTTGTGGACTGCTTCAGAGTTAGAGTATCCTCCACTCCAAAAATTCCCTCTGGAATACCTAGCCATTGGTCAATGGAACACCACGTTTCCAGGAATTTTCTATTGTCTGGGGCTAGTCAAAGATTTGCTATATATAGATTAAAATGCTTTGCTCATTCCCTCTCACACTCACATGGTGCCAGAGAGGAGCTACAAATCTTCACAAGACCCTTATGCAAATCACTTGGACACAATAGAAATTGCACTTGAAAGACAATTTAGGACCAATTAAACTTTATTTTGTTTTCACATTCAACAGTAGAGATTTTTAATTTTTCTAGAATGTTCTCATGTCAAACATTGAACTTGTCACAGCAAAGCTAATTGTGTACATGAGCACAATGAGACTGTGCTACCCAACAGCCATTGCCTGTTCCCCTACCCCACAGCCTTGCCTTCCCCTTCTTTCAGCCGACAGAATCTTTTCCTTTGAGGGACTGAAAATGTTAGAATTCATTGTTTCTGATATAACACCATCACCGGAAATCCTCATTTTCTGCAAGATACATTTATCAGAAAAAAATAGGTTGTGTAACATTTATGTAATCTATGTACCTTTAAAAAATTAATTAATTTTAAAAAAAGAAAGAATAAATAAATTAATTAATTAATTAACTTTTAAAAATAGCAATTAACTGACAAAATTATAAAAGAAAAAATAGGATTAAGGGTAGATCATACAAAACCTGTGCAACTTTTAGCAGAGCACTAACAAAAATAGTAACTGGTATTTCAGAATACAAATTGGACAATTCCAAGCCGGCAGTTCAGCTTGACTGGAGCCACCTTAGGGGATAATAAAAGTGCTTTAAAACATTATGGAGAGCATTTTGGAGTTCTGAGTCAGTGAGACCGCTGAAAAAGTAGGCACAAGGGGAAGTGGAACCTGCCACAAGCTTAGAGCTGAATAAGGTTGGGAGGGTGGGGGAAGGTGGGCCTACTCCTTTTTAATTTTCCTTTAAGAAGTTGTTAAGGCACTTGCCTTTGCAGCTCAGGGCTTTTATCTTTCCTTTTGAAAGTTATTAATTCTCTCCTGCTATTCTACTATATTCCGTTCTTTTGTTCTACCAAAACACTTCCACATTATAATGACATCATTTCCCTATTTACCAACATGTATGTACTGATACATGTCTGAAAATTAGTATTGTAGTGGAACAGAGTTAATTCACTCTCCCAGACCTCCTTCCAGCTGTGAATGGTTATCTGACCAATGACACTTAGGGAACCTCTGCTGAGACAGTCCCAAGAAGAGCCACATGTCTTCATTTCCTGCTTTTGCACCTTGTTATGTGAGGCTATAGCACTTGGAGCAATGGCTGCCACTTTAAAACCATGAAGCGAGACATTGATGTCACACTGAAGATGGCAAAGAAAGCCACTTTTTTTCTTATATTATTTGTTTTGAAGCTGAAAGCACACTAATCCCTCTCCTGCTGTTTCCTACAGAGCTTTCATTACCCATATAATACTCTTGGGATCAAGACAAATGTATTCCCCTTTCACATCCCTTTGTGAGATGTGAGTTATCTGATAACTTTGGGAGCAGAGCTGTTTAGGAATTCTGAATTTTTCCAATTTTACAAAAGTAGAGACATTCATATATGTATATTACATATCACTCCAGAAGGGTCTGGGGAAGTACTTCATAATCAAGCATATTAACATTGCTGTGGTAAAACAAATAAATATTCTCCCTACATGAAATAAAGACTGAAGAGCTTCACAATAGTTCAGATCAGTTTTATCACCAAATGAGTTATGAAAAAAAAAGTTTTCACACTTTTGAATTTCAGAATTGCAGATAATGTATTTTGGACCTGAATTGGCCCAGTATTTGTTATTTGAGGCCTTCCTCAGCCAAGTTTTTAAGTTTCCCATCTCTGCTTCCCTGAGCCTTTTTCTCCTTTTCTCCTTCCTTCTTGTCACCAGTCATCCCATTGTTTCCTTTCTTCTTTTTCTCTAACTGGACTAGTCTTATAGGAACAACTGGTTTTTCATGTTGATGCCATAACCAATTTGTACAAGAGGATTGAAGTAGAAACATTTGAACATCCCTTAGCAACTTGAATCAAAAAGTCATTGCCCAGCAAACACTGGCAAAACTGAAGGGAGAAACAAATGTGTCTACAATAATAATTGGAGACTTGAACACACCACTCTCATCATTGGATAGAACATCTAGGAAGAGGATCAGTAAAGAAACAGAGAGCTTGAGTAATATGATAAATGAACTGCACCGAATAGACATATACAGAAAATTGCCCCCAAAACAGCAGGCTATACATTCTTCTAAAGTGCTCATATATATTTCTCCAGAACTCACCATATGTTGGATCACAAAGCACATCTCAATAAATTTAACAAGATCAAAATTATGAAAAGCACTTTCTCTGATCGTAATGGGAAAAGCTGGAAAGCAACAACAAGCAGAAAAAAGAGAAAATTCACAAATATATGGAGACTAAACAACACACTCTTAAATAATCAATGGGTCAAAACAGAAATTGCAAGAAATCAATAAATATCTTGAATGAAAATGAGAACACAACATATCAGACCTATGGGATGCAGTAAGGCAGTGCTGAGAGGGAAATTTATAGTCCTCAATGCTTACAACTAAAAAGAAAAAGTGCTAAAATCAATGACCTAACTATACAGCTGGAAGAACTAGAAAAAGAAATGTAAACTATTCCCAAAGCAAGCAGAATGAATGAAATAACAAAGATCAGAGCAGAAATAAGTGAAATTGAGAATAAAAACAAACAAACAAAAAACAATAGAGGGAATTAACAAAACCAAAAATTGGTTCTATGAGAATATTAACAAAATTGACAAACCCTTAGCTAGACTGACAAAGAAAAAAAGAGACAAGAGACAAATGAATAAAATCAGAAATGAAAACAAGGACATTACTACTGACCCCACAGAAGTAAAAGAAATCATAAGAGAATGCTATGAACAAATGTATGCCAAAAACTAGACAATGTAGATGAAATAGAAAAATTCCTAGGAACATATGAACAATCTACACTGACCCTAGAAGAAACAGAAAGCCACAAGAAACCAATCACAGGATTTTTTTTCCAGAGTAACCATCCACAATATCCAACACATAAATTTGCCTTAGACAACTGAATATGCTTACCAAAAGGGCAAAATTTATGCACATTATAAGAGGTAAAATACTAATTATTGCCTAATTCATTTGAAGTTTTATTTTTATGACACAAAAATTAAAAGCAATATGCTCTTAGAGTGAAACGTAGCAGAATCTGCTGGTTAAATTGCATAGAGACAGACTCTTTTAGCATTTTGAATGAAATACAATATTCAAATATTCTCATGTCACTTAAAGAAATATTAGATTAGAAAAATTGAATGAAATAAATGAAATGGAGAATTTTTAAAAATATAGAAAATCAACAGAACTAAATTTGGTTCTTTGAAAAGATCAACAAAATTAATAAACCCTTAGCTAGATTAACAAAGGAAAAAAGGAGAGAAGAGACATATGAGAATAAAATCAGAAATGAGAAGGGGGACTTTACCACTGACCCAGAAGAAATAAAAGAGATCATGAGAGGATACTATGAACAATTGCATGCCAACAAACTAGACAACATTGATGAAATGGACAAATTTCTATAAACATATGAACAAACCACCCTGACCTTATGAGAAATAGAAGACCTCATTAAAACCAATCACAATTAAAGGGATTGAAACAGTCATCAAACAACTCCCCAAAATGAAAAGCCCAGATGGCTTCACAGATGATTTTACCAAGCATTCAAAGAAGATTTAAGGGGCCGGCTATATAGCCCAGTTGGTAGGGCGCCAGTTTACCATACAGGAGGCCCCAGGTTCAGTCCCCGGGCCTCCTTGAACGGGCAGACCGCCTCGAGAAGGCAAGCCAACGCGGGCGGGGCACGCCACCGTGGGCGGGGCACGCCGCCGCGGGCAAAAAGGCAAGACCTCGCAGGCAAAAGCAAGCCCCCCGCAAGCAAAGGCAAGCCCCCACCAGCAGGAGGGCTGCCGTGCCGGTGAGCTGACTCTGCAGATCGCCCCAGCAGGGGAAGACAAGCAGACACAGAGGAATGCAGAGAAAAATGAACACAGCAAGAACAAGCAAAAGGGAGGGATGTATAATTTTAAAAAGAAGAAGAAGAAGATTTAATACCAATCTTACTGAAGTTCTTCCAAAATGTTGAAAAGAAAGGAACACTACTGAACTCGTTCTATGAAGCCAACAACACCCTAATACCAAAACCTGATATAGATATTACAGAAAAAGAAAATTACAGACTCATTTCCCTAATTAACACAGATGCAAAAAATCTTCAAGAAAATCCTCACTAATCAAATCCAACCACACATTAAAAGAATTATTCATCATGATCAAGTGGGTTTTAAACCAGACATGCAAGGGTAGTTCAACACAAGAAAAACAATCAGTGTAATACACCACATTGAAAAATCAAAGAAGAAAAACCACATGATCATCTTGATTGATACAGAAAGGGCATTTGACAAAATATAGCATCCTTACTCTTGATTAAAATACTCCAAAAGATAGGAATTGAAGGCAACTTTCTCAACATGATAAAGGGCATATATGAAAAACCCACAGCTAACATTGTACTCAATGGTGAAAGATTGAAAGCTTTCATGCTGACAACAGGAATAAGACAAGGATGCCCACTGTCTCCACTATTGTTCAATATAGTGCTAGAGATTCTAGCTAGAGCAATCAGGCAAGAAAAATAAATAAAAGTCATCCAAATTGGAAAGGAAGAAGTAAAACTTTCACTATTTGCAGATCATGTGATGCTATACCTAGAAAGTCCCCCAAAAAACTACAACAAAGCTACTAGAGCTAATAAATTAGTTATTAGCAAAAGTCAATAATGTTTCTATACACTAGTAATGTGCAATCTGAGGAGGAAGTCAGGAAAAAATTTTCATTTACAATAGCTACTAAAAGAATCAATTATTTAGGAATAAACTTAACCAAGGACTTAAAGCATTTGTATTCATAAAACTACAAGCATTGCTAAAAGAAATCAAAGAAGACCTAAATAAATGGAAGAATATTCCATGTTCATGGATTGACTAAATATTGTTAAAATGGCAATTCTACGCAAATTGATATACAGATTTAATGCAATCCCAATAAAAATTCCAACAGCCTTTTGTAAAGAAAAGAAAAGCCCAATTATAAAATTTACTTGGAAGGGTAAGAACCATAAATAGCCAGAAATATCTTAAAAAGGAAGAATGAAATTGGAGAACTCTTATTTCTGGACTTTAAATCATATTACCGGGAAGCAGATGTGGTTCAAGCGATTGAGCTCCTGCCTACCACATTGGATGTCCCAGGTTCAGTTCCCAAGGCCTCAAGGAGAAGACAAACAAGACAGCGAGCTGGCGCGATGGACAGGTGCAGCAAGCTGATGCAACAAGATGACAAGAGAAAGAGACACAAAGAGGAAAGACAATGAGAGACACAAGAAAGCAGGGAGCTGAGGTGGTTCAACAAATTGAGTGCCTTTCTCCCACATGGGAGGCCTCAGGGTCGGTTCCCTGTGTCTCCTAAAAAGAAGAAGGGCAGACACAGAGAGCACATAGCAAATGGACACAGAGAGAAGGCAGTGAGTGCAAACAATGGGAGGGGGTGCGGATAAATAAATTAAATAAATCTTTAAAAAAAAGTAAATCATATTACCTAGCTACAGTGATTTAAAAAAAAAAAAGCATGGTACTAGTATAGACATATAGACCCCTGGAACTGAAGTGATGGTTCAGAAACTGGCCCCGACATCTATGGTCAAATGATTTTTGTTAAGGCTGTGAAGCCCACCAATATGGGACAGAACAGTCTATTCAACAAATAGTGCTGGGAGAACTGGATATCCATAGCCAAAAGAAAGAGGAACCTTGCCTCACACCTTATAAAAAAATTAACTCCAAGTGGATCAAAAACCTAAATATAAAAGCTAGAACGATAAAATTCCTGGAAGAAAATTTAGGGAAACATCTTCAAGACCTGATGGTAGGTGTAGATTCTTAAACCTTACACCAAAAGCACAAACAACAATAGAAAAAAACATTCAAGAATTTACCGAGGCGATAACTGCACAATTCTGTGATGAATGTGAGAGCCATTGAGTTTACACTTTGGATAGAATGTACATTGCATAGGACTGTATAACACAGTGAACCATGTGGTGGAAGATGGACTGTGGTTAACAGTACAAATATGAGAGTGTTTTCTCATGAACTAAACAGAAAAGCAATACTAATATCGAGTGTTAATAATAGAGTATATATGGGAAAAGTATACCAAATATAAGTTATGAACCACAGTTAGTGGTAATAGTCTGATGATGTTCTTCAATAATCTGTAACAAATGTTCCACAACAATGCAAGATGTTGGTGGAGGGGTGATATATGGGAATTCTGCACATTATGCATGATTGTTTGTAAGCTCACAATTTCTCTAATATATATGTCATTGCCCAAAGGACAAATATTGTATGATCTCACTTACATGAAATAATTATAATAAGTAAATTCAAGGAGTCAGAAATTAGAATACAGTTTACTGGGGGCAGGAGAAAAGATGGGGAATGGGGAGATAATGCTTAATATTTAATTGGAAAAGAATGTATAGGTTTATGGAAAATGTTTGGAGATGGATGGTGGTGATGGTAACACAACATTGTGAATGCACTTAACACCGCTGAATTGTATACCTGGAAGTAGTTAAATGATCAGTTCCAGGTTGTTATATATTACCAGAATAAAAATTAAAGTAAAAAAACATAGACACATACAACACAAAGAGCGAACCCTAATATAAACAATAGATTATAGTTAATAATATAGTTATAATGATAGTGTTTCTTCAATTCTAACCAAAGTATCACACTAATGCAAGATGTTAATAATAGGAAAAACTGTTTGGAGCGGGATGTAACATGGGAACTCTGTGCTTTTCTGCATGATTTTTCTGTAAATCTACAGCACTCTAACAAAAAAAAATTTATTTAAAAAAAACGTTGTCCTTGTTCAAACTCTAGGAATCACTTCTAAATTTTGTCCATTTCATACACCTAGGGCATCGAAAAAATGAGAAACTGATTTGCAATCTGTAAATGCCCATTTATTTATTCATATTCACTGAATAAATATTTATCAAGCACCTACAAAGAGCCAGGAAACGGTCTAGATAGTTGGTATTCATCAGTGAACAAAACAGAAGATTCATGCCCTCCTGGAGCACACATTCCCACAAGGACATAAGCGTGAGATGAAAAAGACTTTAGAAAACTCTGAAAATACCATGAATACCCTTTAATGAGCTAGAAGAATCCAATACAGCTGGAATATCAAATCCAAAAATGAGTATGTGCAGTAATTTATAGGTCTGATTCCTTAAAATCTATTAAATATTATTGGGGTAGGCATTTATTCTAGGTCACTGTCACTCAAGAAGCTGCTGAGATAGCTCACAAATAACCAAAAGAATCAATCTTAACAGCCCATATATTTCTCCAGAGCTCACTGAAATTTTCCAGCCCTCATGCAAAGGAAAGAATCCCTGCAAGTGCCTGTTGAAATACAAATTTATCGGACTCTCCCTCAGAGATTCTGGGCAAATCAGATGGTTCTTAAGGAGATGACCTGGAAAATCAAACTTTGAAGATCCTCCAAAATGCTGCTCACCTCCAAGATAACTAATTAACTACATTAAACAGTATTAAACTATATTAACAATATTAACTGGGGGAAGGCCAGATTTGCTATTTTGCTTCCACACTAAAGCATTTCAGCCAGTGATTCATTGTGGCCATGAAATGTAACAGAATTTTTAAAAATATATATCTATTGCATCTTTTCTCAATTTCTGATGTCAACCAGAGGGAGGGAGATTTCCATTCTATCATCTTTGAAAGGATGTTCTAGGAAAATGGAGTACTAGGTTGAATACCAAGGTTGTTCTCTATTTTAATTTGCACTTATGATTTTATAACCACTGCTTTTCAGAGGTGACTTCTTAGTCTAATAAAGCCAATAACATCACAATGACTAAGAGGGTGGCTCAATAAATTGGTGAACAGCCATCACACTACATTGCAAACAAAATAACTTGCCCAATCAAAATAGGCCTAGTTTCCTGAAATGTGACCTGTTCTTAATTTTAACTGATGGCTTAGGCTAAACTGGAAAAATAAGGTATAGTCATTTCTTGAATGATAGAAATTTTCATTTAGGCAAATTAACTTGCAGACTCTTTACTCCCAAATACCTTGATTTGATGGATATGTTTATTCAAGTTTGGTAGAAGGGGCTATAGAGAAATTAATTGCTTTTTTTTTTCCTGCTTTTTTTGTCTCCCCCTTGCCTGCGGTGACGCGCAGAGGCAGCTTCACCAGTGAGCGGTGGCCTTGCCCACTCGCGGGCGGCCTGCCCTGCGCGAGGGTGACTCTGCTCGCAGGAGGCTCTGCTCTGCTGCTGGTGGCTTTGCCCTACCCGTGGTGACTTTGCCCTGCCCACGGCGGCTCTGCCCCGCCCACCGCGGCTTTTGCCTTCTCAAGCGGTCTGCCCACCCGGAGAGGCCCCAGGGACTGAACCCAGGGCCTCCCATGTGGTAAACCAGTGCTCTATCCACTAATTGCTCTGTATAATGAAGAAAGAACTATTTTTATTTCTAGGGCTCTGAAGGACAAATAATGTAAGGGAGCAAAATAGAGAGGAGGAAGTGGGGCATATAGGATGAAGCAGGAAATCGATTCTGCATGATGGAGAGAAATGAAAGAATTCTCCAGTGATGGGATAATCAGAAGAGACTTGTTTTTAAAACTTCTTTTTATTACGTTTCTAACACACACACAACATGTGTGAAACATTTAATGTACAACTCAGTGAATAATTACAAACTGAATACCCATGTAACCACCGCCTGAGTCAAGAAATAAAATATTGCCTGTAGCATAGAAACTTCATTGGGCCTTCTTAATCAATGACACCTGCCCTTAACCTCAACCATGACTATTATATCTAATACTATAATTTAATTTTTTTGTTCCATTTATATTAATGGAAACACACAGTATGTATTCTTTTGTGTCTGTCTTTTTTGATTAATATTATGTCTTTGAGATTTATCCGTGTAGTAACATGAGATTAGAGTTTGTTCATTTTCCTTGCTGTATGGTACTCCATTATCTAAGTATGACAATTTATGCATTTCTTCTACTTTTGGTGGATATATGGGTTATTTCCACTCTAGCACAAACAAAACTGCTATAAACATTCTTGCACATTTCTCTGGTGGCACATGGGCACTGCATTTCTGTTGGGTACATACAAACAAGCAGAGCAGCTAAGTTATTAGTAGGGTGATCATCTGTAGCAGTTTGGCATTATTTATGAATTCCAAAAGTAGATATTGGAATGTGTTTTTAAACTGGTCTGTTCCTCTGGGTGTATTAGATTGTATTAAATTCAGAGGTTTCACTTTTACTTGACTAAATAATGATTAAGGCTTTGATTGGGCCACATCAGCAGGATGTTGAGTATCCGCCCCCTTGGTGGGTGGGGACTCACAGAGAAAACACATGGCAGAGGAGAGAGTTGGAGTTTTGATGCTGGAGCCCTTGGAAGTAAATACACAAAGAAGCAGATATGTGAGGAAAGAGAGAAGCTCCATTAGACACAGCAGAGTACCTGGGAAGAGAATGAGCCTGATAGTCTACACCTGACTTTGTAAAATGAGCAGAGCAGCTGAGCCTGGAAAGAAACAAGCCTTGGGGAAAGAGACAAGCCTTATGCTAACCTACAGCTAAGAAAGGAAGGAGCTGGGACCACAGAGTCTTAGGAGGACAAGGAAGGCTGAACCCTCACAGAGACTGACAGCCATCTTTCTCCAATATGTGGCAACAGACTTTAGTGACAGAAGTAACCTATGCTTTATGGCCTTGTGACTGTACGCTTCTACCCCAAATAAATACCCTTTATAAAACCCAACAAATTTCTGGTACTTTGCATCAGCACCCCTTTGGCTGACTAACACACCAGCTATTGTAGTTTTCTTGGGACAGTTCCTCTCCAGGCCTTTTATCACAGCAACTTAGCTGA
Organism: Chaetophractus vellerosus; assembly: GCA_004027955.1. Lineage (NCBI taxonomy): Eukaryota > Metazoa > Chordata > Mammalia > Cingulata > Chlamyphoridae > Chaetophractus > Chaetophractus vellerosus. Next base: position 11,751 of record PVKH010004823.1, on the reverse strand, counting down.
TTTAGCATTTGTCCTAGATGTATTTTTATGCATGCATGTATGTATGTATAATTATTATTATATACAGATAATTATTATTATAACTTGCATTAAAATAAGCCAGGGAGGGTTGAGCAAACCTCCACTTTGTGCTACCAGTTTCTGAGATGGTTTCATCTAAGACTGTGTGAGACGTGCAATATAGAGAGTTCTCATTTTAACATCTGAAAGATAACCAATAATCCAATTCCTTTTTCTATCACTTTTCAGTCACAGTAAAATTAACATGTCCTTTTCAAAGACAGCATACTGGGCACTCAATGATGAAACAAAGTGTGCTTGGACACAAGTGGCTACAGACAGCAAACTCCTTACAGTCTTGGGGAAGGGTGGGAAAATTATTTCATGTGGTGTTGGGAGCAGCTGTGCCATGACAGTGAAATGCATGAAGCCAGTAAGCAAAATCCACAGGAAATGTGAGAAATTGTACGTTGTTGTTGGATGTGAAATAGCTGTGGAAATAGTTGTTAAGGCATTCTGCTGTATTCTGAAAGTTCTTACTTTGACAGTTCTGTAATTTACTGTATGCTGTAAATCCACAAGAATTTCTATATATTTTATTGTTGGTTTGTAAAGATATTTTAATGTTTATTTTAATGTATGTTAGGCTAATGCGTCAACTTGGCCAGGTAATGGTGCCACTGGGTTCATTGTTACTGTGAGGACATTTTGGTGGACTTAAATCATTAATAAGTTGTTTGCATCTATGGCTGAGGAGATTGCCTTTAGCAATGAGAGAGGTCTTATCCCATTAGTTGAGGGCCTTAAAAGGAAAAGTGATGATTTCAGCAGTCAGAAGAGAGAATTTCCATCTCTACTTCGGCCAGCCAGCTTCTCCAGGGAAATTCATTGAAAACCTTCATCAGACTTCCCAGCTTTCAGCTTGCCCTACAGAATTTGGACTCGTGTATAACAACAGTCTCATGAGACAATTTTATAAAATCTCATAATGTTTAGAGATATCTCCTGTTGTTTCTGCTTCCCTAGAGAATGCCGACTAATACAATGTACATGATTTTAGCTTATTCTTTATATCTTAGGAAAAATTACTTTTGAAAATGGTTTCTGAATAGAAGGATTTGTGTCCTCTAATATAATAAAAATCAAGTTGTCAGCCAATAAATAAATATTTTAAGCATTATATAATTGTATTTAGCTCCACCCTTTTCTTTTAAAATTATTCTATCTTGGAGAAAACATTATTTTTCATGCTCATCATCTCTTCAAATGTAAGAGATAATGCCACCCTATTATCCAAAGTGATTGTACCAATTTATACTGATACCAGCAGTGCATAAGAAGAGTTCCAGTAGCTCTGCATCCCCACTCCTCCATGGTATTGTCAATCTTTTTCAATTTTGGTATGATAGCTCATTGTGGCTTTGATTTTCATTTTGAGGTTACTAATTGGCTGAACATCATTTCATTTGTTTATTACCATTTGGAAATCTCTTTTGTAGATGCTTGCTCAAGGCTACTACACATTTTTCTTTTGGGTTGTTATTATTTTCCTTAATTATTTCTAGGATTCCTTTATATATATTTTTAGATTGAGCCTTTTGTCATTTGTATGCATTATAAAAATCTTCTCCCACTCTGAAGCTTGCCTCAATTCTCTTAATGGAGTCTTTTGGTGAATAAAAGTTCTCAATTCTAATGTAATTCAGTTTATGAATCTTTTCCTTTAAGGTATGAACTGTTTGTTTTTTATCCAAAAAAAATCTTTGCCTGCTCAAGATCATGAAGATATTATTCTATATCGTCATGCAGAAATTTATTGTTTTGCCTTTCACATTTAGATGTACAATCCATAAGGAAAAGATGTTTGTGTATGGTATATGGGACAAGCATCATTTTGTTTTCTACATGGATATCCAATTGTAGCATTATTTTGGGAAAGAACAAAAGAAACTGGTCCTTTCCCTTTAGTGCCATCTTTGTTGTACATCAAATGTCTGTATATGTGTGAATCTGTTTCTGGGTTCGATATTCTTCCATTGGTCTATTTGTCAATTCTTGAGCCAATAACACACTGAGATGGTTCTTAGCCTCTCCATATGCCTTATGAGTCACCTCCTACCCACAATAATAAAGATAATGTCTTCTTCCTTGGCAAAGGTCTGGCAGCTTTGTTTGCAGACCATTGTATAAGACTGGAGTTTCCTAAACTTGATATTCATCTGTGATACAACCCACTCTGCCCAGCATCCACCTGGCCATTCCATTCTGCCCCTGTGGAACTTGAGGGGCAAAAGAAAGCAATACTGACATGAAGCTTGTATTGTTTGTTGTGCCATGAGTAATAAAGTCCTTTGTCTCTGGCTCAGGGTCTTGTGTCTTCTGCTAGAATCCCTACAATTGTAGACTAATTTATTAGCTTTTAAGTAGGGTAAAATCTCAAACCCTTCACAATTCTTAACAATATCAACCAACTGAAATGGGTGGAACTTATTTCCTGATTTGGATCCCATAAGAAAAATGATTCAAGAGAATCTGAGAAATTTAAACACTGATAAGATATTTGATGATATAGGAAAGTTTTTGAATTTTTAGGTGTAAAAATGCTATTGTGGTTATGTTTAAAATGGTATATACTTTATATAAAATGCTCTAATATTGATTGAAGTGATGACTGCCCAACTCTGTGATTATACCAAATGTCATTGATTGTACACCTCAGATAAATTGTATGGCTTATGAACAAAAATATAAGAATAATGTGGGTTGAGGGAAAAATAGGCCAAATGTAAGATATGGACTATAGTTAGTAGCAATACTTTGATGATGCTCCTTCATAATTTGTTACAAATGTTTTACAACAATGCAAGGTATTGGTGGTGGGGTGGTGTATAGGAGACTTTTATGATGTCATGCATGTTTGTTTTTTAAGTTCGCAACCTTTACGATATACTAAATGTTTATGTATGTTCATGTATGAATGATATACTTCAATAAATTGGTTTTTTGTTTGTTTGTTTGTTTGTTTTGGTTTTGGTTTGCTTGTTTGTTTTTGAGGTACTGGGGCTAGGGATTGAACCTGGGACCTCGTATGTGGGAAGCCGGTGCTCAACCACTGAGCCACATCAGTTCCCCTGAGTTGGGTTTTTGTTTGTTTGCTTGTTGTTGTTTTTTATTATTATCCTTTTATTTTTGGAGGGCACTGGGAACCAAACCCAGGACCTGCCATGTGGGAAGCAGGTACTCAATCTCTTGAGCCACATCTGCTCCCAATAGATTGTTTTTAAAATGAAAAAAATTTACTAGAAAAAAATAGATATACTTTAAAGACCCGTTTGTTTGCTACAGGGACTTTGAGGACAACTTTTATCAGATTAAGAAAGTTCCCTTCCTTTCTCAGTTTGTTAAGTGTTTTAGTTTTCAACGGATTTTGAATTTAATCAAATGATTTTTCGACATCTGATGAAATGATCATATCTTTTTTCTCTTGATCTGTTACTTTGGTGAATTATAGTGATTGAGTCTCAAATGTTAAGCAACCTACATTTCTGGATTAAGCCCAAATTGGTTGTGTTTATTATCAGTAGTATATATTACTGGATTTAGTTTGCTAATATTTTGTTTTGGGCTTTTGCATTTCTTTCATGGTGTGAATGGCCTATACTTTTCCTTTTCTGTAATATCCTTGTCAGGCTTTGGTATCAAGTTTATGATATCCTTATTAAATGAGGTGGGGAATGTTTGCTCCATTTGTTTTCCTTGGAAGAGATTTTGGGTGATACTGGCATCAATTATTAAATTCTCTTGTGAAACCAACTAGATCTAGATTTGCTTTGGGGGAAGGTTTCTGTCAGTCAAACAGTCAAGTAGTCCCTAAGCAGCAGGGACTACTTGCCACACTTCTATAGATTCACAAATAAGCCCATAGGGAAATAAACAATTTATTATTCAAGGCAGGCAGCATGAGCCTCTTGTCCCCAAGTCCCAAGGGGGCATTACCAAAGCAGGCTCAAGTGGACACTCACTTTCAATGATTTTTGTCATAGTTGAGGAAGACTTAACATAGTTGAGGAAGACTTAGGGGAACCCAAGTCTTTTAAGGGGCCAAAACCTGCCATAGTTGAGGAAGACTTAACATAGTTGAGGAAGACTTAGGGGAACCCAAGTCTTTTAAGGGGCCAAAACCTGCCCAACCGTTGCCCTGCCGGGAGACATTATCTGTATCCTAATCAGGACATAAACCTGCCTTCTCACAGAGACATAACATCTCTAGCTTCCAAAGCCGTTTGCTGTGCAAACAACCTTGAAAATATAGTCATAAGATGTAGAGAACCACCATGGAGAATTGCCTCCCAACAATTTCTATGTATGGATCCAATACTTTATTAGCTATAGGACTATTCAGTTTTTCTTTCTCCTTGTGTTTGATTTTATATATAGTATTTTTTAAAGAATTTTTCCATTCTATCCACATTTTCAAATCTATTTGCATAAAATTTTTCATAATATACTTTTATGAACATCTGCAAAATCTAGTGATGTCTCCTTTTTCATTCTTCATATTGGTTATTTATATCATCCCTCTTTTTCCTTAAGCACTCTTAAGGTTTATAAACTTTATTAATCTTTTCAAAAATATTTGGTTTGCTTTTATTTCTCCTCTTTTGTTTATTTTCAATATTATTAATTTCTTCTTTTATCCTCATTTACTTTCTTTTATTTTATTAGGAGTTTCATTTGTGATGTCTTTGTCTTGCTTTGTTTTTGTTATCCTTTTTCTAATTTATTGAGATAAATACTGAGATCATTAATTTTGTCTTTCTAATTTCATATATGCATTAAAGTCTGTAAATTTCTCTTTAAACATAGTTTTAGCTATATCCCACAAGTTTTGATATGCAGTTTTTTTCATTGCCATTCAGTTCAAAATAGTTTCTAATTTCAATTAAAAAATAATAATAATTTCAATTGAGACTCATTCTTTCATCTATAAGTAATTTCAAAGTTAATTTCTTAATTACAAAAGATTTGGAGATGTTTTAATTGAGTCCCAACAAAAAGTGTGGGAGTTGAGCAATTTCCCTTTCCCTTACTTAACTGACTGTAGATTTAATTTTGTTCCCCCTAGTCTCTGCAGAAAGTTCTGCTCAAAGTTTTCCTTTAAATTGCCTCTCAAGGAATCAGCAGATCTACCTAGAGGAAGTATCCCTAAATATTGTGCTCACATCTCTGGGTTTTCTTCTTCTCCCAGAGTTGGCCCATAATTCTTCACTGCTATTTTAGCTCCCCAGGGTCTTCAAGCAGATTTCTTAAAAATATTTTGTCTCAATTTTCTACTTGTTCTTTGTGGTTGGATTCATTCAAACTGACTATTTTGCCATCTGCAGAAGTCCATCAAATGAGAAAAAAAAAAGTGCTGTTAATGCCTAATATGCAAGTTTAAGTTATTTGTTATTGTGTGATTCCCTTTCCCCCATTTAGGGGGTAAAGTCTGCTACTCATGAATGGTGTGGGAAGAGGTGTGCATGTGGGTGGGTGTGGAGGAGGGTAGTGTAAATTGCCAAAGGGATGAAATGTCACATCTGGATCATTGTACAGAAAAGCAGAGACATGCAGGACAAGCCAGAGCACAGGAAATGGAAGAGGCCCTGGAAATTCACATAAATCTTGGTGAGCGCTTTAGAAATCTTAAATATTGAAGGCTACAGAGACCTCTGGATGGCAATGGGGTTTCAAATACAAAGAATTATGCAAGTGCCATGCTATCCAGTTCCTTACTTGTTCTTTATCCATGCACTTCTTTGGTCCTTTCATTTAAAGCTTGTGGTCATTATAAACTGCACTGCAAGCAAAATCACAAGAGCTAAGGCAATGCTACAGGTGATGGGGGAAAATGAGAGGCTGCTAATTGTGGCAATGGAAGGCACAGGAGGATGTTTTTCAGTCTGCTTTCATCAGTTTTGATAGGCCAACGTATTTTAAAATGTAATATTAAAGACTTGTTATTGTTTGGGAAACACTTTATTATTAAATTAACTTTATTCTTGCTACTTTTATACATTCTAGTTCAAAATCCCCTTTTTTTTTCATTGAAACAGTTTTGTTACTCAACTTTTTTATACCGTGACGCTTCTTAGGAATGTAACTCATAGCAGAACGGGCTATAACATACAACAGTGATACTGTACTGGAGTAATGAGACTTCTTTAGAAATTCTCTGGAGCTGGACAGAAGACATGCATAATAGGCTTAGAAATGCTTTAACATTTCTACCAGTTATTTCTCTGATTTGGTCAGAGAAATAAAAAGTTGGCAGAGAAGTCCTTGAAAAAAAGAATAAGACATTCACAAAACTGAATAAGCCAAACATAAGAGCCAAATTCAGAAGATGCCAATATAAACATAATCCCTCTTCCTTCTCCACACATGAAATCATTCATTATTATATTTATCTTCGTAATAAAATTGTTCTACTAATATCATGTCTATCACTAAAGATTTAATTAATGTTTACCAAACTGTGTTCCAGGAAATGAGTGTTCCATGAGACGTTAATAGGATTCTCATAAAAGAGTTTTCCATTCTAATCAGTTTGGGTAACTTTGCATAGTACATCTGCCTCCTGGAAATTCACAATGCACACATGAAAAGCTCTAAGGAATCTAAAAAGACGTGCTAAACTCAGCATTTAACAAAGGTATTCTGGTCACTGAATCATGAAACACCTTCTAACACCTTACTAAATTGTTCAGCAGAAAACTTTTTGGTAACTGCTAAGTTAATATCAGAAACAATTAATTTCTAAACCTGGAATGCACTAAGGAGACAGGAGACCGAGCATTATTTTTCAAGAGTTTTGGGTCTGACGTTGGTTCAGTGTAAGCTCTCAGGGCATTGCATGTCTCACAATATTTTTATACTCAAGAAATCAGATGGCGAATGGGCCCTGATATATGGCTATCGCAAGTCACAGGTCCTGATTTTGCTACTGACAGTTATAAAGCCTTGAGAAATTTAAAACCTTGAAATTCTGTTAGCTCTCAGGAGGTGACATTTAAGCTGACATTGGAATTACAGGCAGGCTGTCAATTTAAAAGCTCAGGGATGAAATCTCAGGAGAAGCAGCAGCTAAAGGTTTTTAATGGCTGAGTGCAATGGGAACAAGAGAGAGTGATATGAGGTCAGTTTGGAGAAAGAGGCAAAAAACAGATCAAATATGGTTTTGCAAACCACGCCATTCAGATTTTATTTCAAGTACAACAAAAATCCACTGGAAGATTCCAAGCATGGGAGTGCCAAGATCTGCCCACTCTATGTAAATGGAGTGGTTATAAACGTCAAATAAGATATTATATATACATCAAGACATACTCAGACCAGATAATTTGAGGAAAATTTTTAAAAGAACATTTACCAGGAGCAGGTTTTAGGAACCAATCAGAGATAGTGAATTATCATGGGCTAGTAATAGCAGGGAACCATTTCCAGGTTCTTGTGAACCAACATATCCAATTTTCCTTTTTTGTTCCTTCCAATTCCCTAATCTGCTGGCCAATCCATACTTCAGCCTATCTCTATTCCACATTAGGTAGACAAATAGATGGCTGCCCAAAGTTCTGTACACCAGGAAAGTTTTCTTTCATCACTATCTTTAAGCACCACTCCTGAGTAAGGCTGTAATAAGCAGCTATCCATTTCTGTTTGGTGCCAGCATGCCATCCATTCATGAATAAGGTCCATTCTTTTTCCTCCTCCTTCAGCTGGTCATACGGAATTCCTATGAGACTATAGTTGTAGTATGAAGGAGGGCAACACAGCAGTAAGAGCAAATACCATGGGAATCCAAGTCATTTGCTCATGCAGTTTATTAGTCTCCTTTGACTTTGCCTAGCCCTGTCTCATACAAAAATTTTCATTTTAAACTAGAATGCTATGTGCATGTCTAAAGTTAGGGTACAAGAGATGATATAACACCAAGTTCATAATATGCATTTCAGTCATATATTCACTTACACTGTAATTGTAAGGTCAGGTGTTTTCCACCGCCCCCCCACCCCCACCCCAGGACCTCATACATGGAAAGCAGGCACTCAACCACTTGACCTACATCCACTCCCTAGGTATTCAGTCTTTATCAGGCCCAGTAACAAGCTAAAAGGTGTTTTTCAAATGGAGAATAGCTATCAGCAGAAGGGCCAAGTCTTACTCCACAAACTGAAGAGTCTTCACTGTGAGGCTTGCCAGAAGTTCTCTGTCTAAAACAAATGCTTAACACCATTAGGTCTATTAGGTCATGAGTACAAAGTAGCCCACATTGCTGAAGTGCCTTTTGTTGCTTTTCTTGCTCCAAGCTCCACTCAAAACTGGCAACCCTTTGAAGCCTTCATAGCAAATACCATTGGCTGGACATTTTGGGTGAATTATATGTTTATTGATATGTATCAATAAAATTGATTTGTTAAAAAAAAAAGTACACAGAAAGCAGAAGCCTAAATATTCCAACTATAAGTGCAATAAGTGCAGGAGTGACCTTTGTGAAATGCACTTATAACAAAAGGATTATGATTTATTATCTTCTGTAGGCCTCTTGATTCTTGCTTTGCTGAAGCTGCCTCTAAAGCCTTTTCATAACAGTCTTACAGTCATGTCAACATATCAACTTTTAAATATTATTTAAAAGACACTACCTTTTGGAGAATGTATTCAAAGGAGAAACTGCTGCCCTACCCCTCCCATGCTTCTGACAGAATATCAATAAATCTTATTTTAACAAGAACTAAAACTAAAATTCTTTGTCATGTTTTCAAAAGGAACATTTTTTAAAATCACCATTGCCATAAAAATAGTGCTGTGCTCTCCATTGGTTTTTGTTGTTTCCTTTTCTTTCCCCTCTATTAGTATTTAATTAAATGCAGACTTCTTAACACACTTGAAGAAGTAATTTGCCTATGGTCTGTGGCTAACTACATTATCCCAGCCCCAGCACACACAAAAAAAGCATTCTCTGCCTTTTCCCAGTTATGTAATGGCTGAAAAACTCTCAGGAGATTTTTTTTCAGCCTGGAGTTGAAAGTTATACTTATATTGGATTAAAAAAAAAAAAAAAACACCAGGTATTACAGCTTTTTGACAAATTTAATGGTTCTTTTCTAGTTAGCAAAACAGATGGCACCTTATTTAACTAGACATTACTCTTGAAATCTGTCTGTCCCTACTCTCTTCTTAAGGGTGGAAATTATACAAATCCTTGAAGAGTTTTTCTTGTTCCAAATCTCAGGATACTTAGCACAAGCATTTAAAAATGCAATATTATCCAAAAATAATCCTATAAAATGTATTTTTAAAATTGTGCTGCAAGATGCTCATGGAAATCCAAGTCATGCCCACATATTATTCAAGAAACACACCTTCCCTTTAAAATGAAGACCTGGCACCAATGTTATGATGTGGTACATGCTGGGTGGTCAAAGAAAGTTGAAAGAAAAAAGGGAGACTGGAAATGCTGTAAATGCCTCTTTAAACACAGAATTTTTCTAATTTACTACCATTTGTTTTCAGTTTTCCAATTGAGGTCTAATGATGAGGTAAGAGGATCTGAATACACCATTCACCAAAATGACAGGTGAAGGTTTTTCCATCAACATGAGCTCTTACTTCACTCAGCAGGAACTCCTACCATTTTCTAGATCTATGATATTCAAAAATTTTAAGAAGAAATATTTTTAGAACATTACTCACCAGTGACTTCTGTAGAACATAGATGTCTGAGAATCATGGAAACTGTGTTCTCTGGAGTATTTTCCAGAAAAAGTTAGAAGTCCAGTCCTGAATACTCCAAGAGGAGTTTATTTCTTAATATAGTTAAAGTTTTTGCAAGGAGTCAGTAGCCTAGGCTTATACTCTGAGACATCAAAGTGTCTATAGGTGCATAGAACATAATTTCTCCCAAGATCCATGTAAGTCAATGTTTAAAATTGTCTTTCTTTCCTTCAGCTAAAATTTGAAGGACTTTCTAGGCCCCTAACATCATAAAGGAAAAGTACAACTCAAAACCACACAATGGTATTGTGGGAAGATAGCACAGTAGGAAGCTCCAGACTCGGTCCTTCCAGCAGAACAACTATTAAACAGGCAGGAAATGTCCAAATCAAATATTTCAAAACTCCAGAGTCCAGTAGAACACTGTGCAGCATCCAGGGATGAGCAAGAAGAAGAGGGTGGTAAATTACGGTAAATACCAGGATATTGCTCTTTCTGCAAGACAATTACTGTCGCCCATCCCCCACTCTCATGCCAGGCTACAGTGGGGTCCAAACACGGGAGTAACTTTTGTCAGAAAGGGACACAAAAAACTACTTCCTCAAGATCCAGAGGGTTGGGGTGGTCTGATTGCAGATCACTGCTTTGATTAGCTACTTCGGAATACTAGGGCCCAACTCTGAGGAAAGCTATTGTTCTAACCCACCCTGGGCAAAGCCAGGAGAGGAGACTTGAAGATGATATACTTCCTCAGAGCTGTCTAGGACAGTTGAATGACTGCATTTGCTGGGCAGGTGCCAAGTCAAGAAAGAGCAGCTTTGGTGAGCCATGGTAGAAGCTCCTGGTACTCTCCCTGACCAGTCCCTCATCTCCTCCCCAGGGAAGGCTGGAGCCACCTTGTGTTCCCTTTATGGGTCCCTGGTCTTGTTTTGGCTGGGAAAGACTGACTTGGGAAAATCCTCTCTGGCTTATCACATTCCCAGAAATAATGAAAGCAGTGTAAGAAACAATTGAGGCAAATGGCCTGAGGCAAAGGCTTACCTGCTTTAAGTCAGCAGTGGAACACATGGGGAAAAGAAAATTTCTCTCTCCTGGGAAGTAGAGAGGGCATTCAAACTCCTGTAAACAGGGGAACTCCTAAGCCATAAGAGGCACAAGACCAGGATCAAATTTACCAAACTTAGCAAAAGATGTGATAACATCCAAGAAACCCAGGGAACTAGAAACCCAAATAAACTAGAAGAAAAATATGCCCTGTCACATACTGATCATACAGTTGAATGCAAAAGACAAGTTCTCTTGCAACTGTTATGTACAAGGGAGTCCCAAATAAAGTAAGTGCTTATTTATTTCTAATCAGAATCCATGGCATTAAGAAGACAGTGGGTTGAAATACTTAAAGTGCTAAAAGAAAACAATTGTCAACCAAGAATTTTATATCCATTGACACTTTCTTTCAAAACTGAAGGAGAGGTTAAGATACTCTCAGATAAACAAAACTTGAGCAAGTTCATCATCACTGGAACTGTCCTACAAGCTATGCTAAAGGGAGTTTTTCAGACCGGAAGAAAGGGACATGAGACAGTGGTTCAAAGCAGCATAAAGAAAGGAAGACCTCTAGTCAAGTTAACTGAGTAATTATAAATGCCAGTACTATTGTATTGTAGTTTTTGGTATGTAACTCCACTTCTTACATTTTACAGATGCTAAAATGCATAAAAAGTAATAACAAATCTATGGTTTTAAACATACAATGTACAAAGATATAATTGTAACAAGTACAAAAAAGGTGGGAAGATAGTTATAGGCATAGTGTGCATCTATGCTATTGAAATTAAGGTGGTAAAAAATCAAATATGATTGTTATATATCCAAGATGGTAAATTTTAACCCCATGGTAACCACAAGGAAAATATATAAATATATACCCAGATAGAAATGAGAAGGGACTCAATATGGTATAATAAAAAAATCAAATAGGAAACTGGCTATAGC
>PVKH010004822.1:0-22858 GCA_004027955.1 Chaetophractus vellerosus | reverse complement strand
AATTCTAGTTGCAGAATGAGGTTTTACTCTTCAACTATGATTTATGGTTCATAGACAGGGGGTGTAGAAAGTAGTGAGAACAGTATAAATGCAAATATCTGCAGTTCAATTACTAAAAGTGGATATCATGAGAAAAGAAGATATCGTGGGAAATGACCTATAATGGGAAAAGGTATTAGCTTTAATATACTGGGGTGTTCACAGAACATTTGGACCCTGGAATAGAACTGTATTAATGGAGGTGCATTAGAGGACATTCTGATATTCAGTGCCATGGCGAAACTTACTGAAAAAGATGATGTTGCCAATCAAATAAGTCTGTGCCCAATGGATGTGGAAGCAGTGCTTAATAAGAAATAAGAACCTTGCTGAAAAAATATTAGTGCCTGATGTGGAGATGGCAGGATATGATAGGAGTGCCTGGAGGACACGGCGTAACCTGGTGGATGAAGAAATGTTTCCCGAGAGATGCACCTGTAAACAATAGGAGCAGAAATATCCAGTGAAAAGGGCAAGAGAGACTGTGAGCATTACAATACTCAGTCAGCGTTTACTGATTTATGCTGTGTGACAAACTACTCCCAAAATCACAGTGGTTACAACTGTAAAACTTTATTTCTTGTTAACATTACATGTAGGCCAATGGTCCACCATTGGTGTGTTCCGGGCTATAGAGTTTAGCTCCACCTCTGTTCTCAGATTAAGATGGAGCTCGTATAAAAAAACAGTCCTTTTTAAACATGCAGTTCCAGTAACAGGAGCAGAAGCGTAAGACGATGAGCTGCACCATTATAAAACTTTTGCTTCCACTAGCAAAAATCACATGCAAAAAAGTAAGTCAAATCCAATCCTGATAATATTGAGGGGAAATATACAAAAATGGATGGTATGAAAAGGAAATAATAATCCTCTTTTCTGAAAGAAACAATCATGAATAAGAATACTAATTTTCTACCCATAATTTGTGATATTAGTAAATACATATTTTAATACTCTGTTTTTACTAAAATATATTTTTCTTTATATATTTTTTCTTCAAATTCTTTTCTTTGTATATTTGTAAAATTCATAATTCCTTAACTTAAACATTATATACACTATGTATACTACCATACATAATGTGAATATTGGATATCTACTAATATCTTGCTAACTTTCAGTTTGCTTACTTTATAAACAAAAATGCTTAAACCAAAAATTTCACACACTTAATCATCTAAATATAGTTTTCTAGATATATTGATTGGTTAATACCCTTTTTGAAGAGACTGTAATATAAAGCACCTGTATTATAAAACACTTCTATTATCATTTTAATTCTTATTTAATTACTGTTTTAGCACAAAGCACCTATATCATAAATAACATGTGTTTAGCTACAGTTTTATTGTAATTCTTCAATTTTTTCCATGTTATTTTTTCCTTTTATATGGTTGTATTTGCTGACTAGTTTAATAGCAGTATTTCTTCCCTAGGATCCTATTTCAGATAACTAGATAACTTTAAACTACATAACCTGAAAAGTTCCTAGTTTTTAATGCTGCCCTCTTTTTTAAAGTAGAATTTGTTGTCACTCTTGTTGTCCATAACAATTAATTAATTATTAAGCTCATGGTCCAATTAGTTTAACAAAAGTCTAAGAACATCTTGAGCTGAATGAGACTGTTATCTAAAAGCAAAACAATAACCATGAGTCATATACATATATATATATATATATATACATATACATACACACACACACACAAACACACACACATATATATGCTTAGGGAATGTGTCTTTAGTAAAACATGGGATGTTTTCCAGAGAAAACTTCATTGGTGAGGACATTGTGGCAGTTTAAGATTATTTATGAATCCTCAAAAGAAAAAGATTATGTTTCTAGACTAATCTATTCTTCTGGGTATGATACCCTTTGATTGTATTAAATTCAAAGATTTTAAGTTTCCTTGATAAAATCAATTTAGGGCTTTTGATAGCACCACATTAGTAGGTAGAATCAGGATGAGTTGCTGCTCCCTTGGTGGGTTGATATATATGGACACTCTCTCAGGAAGACACACAGAAAGAGATAGAGCTCTATCATGTTTGATTCTGGGACCACGGGGAGAGATGAGCCATTCCCCTGATAGTTTGCAGCAGAAGAGAACAGAGCAGCTGAGCAGCTGAGAAGGCCTGGAAAAAAAAGAGCCTGATGCCAGAGACTAATATAGGAAGCCCTGAGAGACCAGGCAGAGATTAATCACCATCTTGCTTCAATAGGTGGTGGTTGACTTTGCTGAGAAAGTACCTCTTATGGTGCCTTGAGTTGGACTTTCCATGGCCTTGGGACTGTAAAATTTTACTTATACCCTTTAAAAAAGCCAACAGATTTCTGGTATTTTGTATTACACCCCTTTGGCTGACTAATACAACCATTATCAGTGATCTAATAATCAAGATATCTTCCAAGAGTATATAGCAAAGCAGCAGGAATTCGGAGCAATGATTCAAGAAACAGAGCTATTCTTATCACTTTGGGAGAACAGAAGGAAGTCAGTTACAAGAGGAACAGGGTCACACATTGAAATTTCCTTTTTAGATTTGTTCTCTGAAGAGGCAAGTGTTTCTTTGACAGTGTTCTCTCTGGGAATGAGGTTTAAATTTCAATAAAAGTCAAATAGGAAAAAGAGAAATATTATCTACTCTTTCAAATGTGATTATTAATTTATAAATAAACTCTTTTATGTGCATGGGATTACTAATTTTCTCTGATTTTATTTTATTACGGTTCTTAGTTGTCACATTAATTTGATGAAATGTTCTGCATTTTTCAGAGTCATTAAAAGACTTTTATGATGAAGAAAACTATAGTTAATCAATGTTTTGTAAATCTCAAAAATGCAAGGATGCCGACAGTGTATTAGATCAATAGAATATAAACTTGTATATAAGGTCACTTACATTAAATCAACATTTTTGATCATCAATATCAATGGAAAGTTGCAACTAAATGTTTGCCTTTACTATACACTCCTAAATCCTAGAATTGCACTTATTACTCATTATCATACCAAAATTCTTGATAAATTAAGAAAATATGTCAAATATATGATTTGTAGACAATATTTTCAGCTGATTCAGTTGCCTATTGGCTGTTCAAACATTCACTATGTCCTTGAACACTTCTGAAAAATGACAAATGATTAGAGGAAAGAGATTGGGGAATACAGCTTCTAGGAGAAATTTCTTTTTTTAAAGAATTGATAATTGGAAGCTAAACTATAATAGTTACTAAGCTCTTACTATATGTCAGATAACTTAGAGAGTGTTTTACATATATTTCTAATTTCCATAGTTTATAATAAATTTCATTCAATCCCTGCAAGTAAAATACTTACACCATAGATATTATTAACTCCATTTTTCAGTTGAAAATAATAATAAAGTTAAGGCCACGATAGCAACAACTGTCAAAGGCAGACTCCACTGAGGTCTATCCCACAACACAAGAGAGAACTCAAAATGTATTCATGATAGAGTTTTAAAAATATTTTTTCTTTAAAAGAAAATACATTTGATAGTATATTAACAATATTTTTTCATCTTATTTCTTTATATAATAGAAAACCCATAGATTTCTTCTATTAAGAGTGGTATTGAAATTTATGAAACATAAGCATTTTAGAAATGCTAAGAAAAAATGAAAATCCTCCAAATCTTTAAATCTGGAAAACTGTCCATTTCCACCACTATATTAGAAACATTCCTTGAATTATCTCAAAACAAGAGCAAAAAGTTCAATGGATTTACCATATTCAGGTTGCCATATCTCTCATGCTTTAATTATACCAAATACTTTTAGGAAACATACTTTCATATCATGAGTTTTAAAAACAGTCTCGACTATGTGTTTTTGTCACTAATCTGTTCAGTGATTGCAAACTATTGTTACTTTCAGACCCTTAGATGAGAACAATGCCATTTTCATCACCATCATTCTTTCCTGAGGTTAATTGAATGGTTATTTTTAAAAAAACATAAAAAGGCAAATATTATCAATGCCCAGTCAAAAAATAGATGGTGTGTAATAACATAAATTTGAAACTTAAATGATGGTTTCAAAGATGATGGCCAGTTATATTCAACATGACAGAATTTGGAGCCTAGCAGAAATGCTAGTCCAGTCCATTAAAGTCTGCTTTTAGGAAACCTTAAAATCATGGAATCTTAAGAGTTAGAATGGATCTGTGATAGTTAAGTTCATATATCAACTGGGTTAGGTTTTGGTATCCAGATGTTTGGTCAAGCGAGTACTGGCCTGATTGTTACTGTGAGGATATATTGTGAATTTAAATCATTAGTCAGTTGATTGCATGCATCTATGGTTGAGTACATCTACAAGTAACAACAGAGATTGTCCTCAGCAATAGAAGATGTCTCATCTAATTGGTTGAAGGTCTTAAAGGGAGAACTGACGATTTCAGCAGTCAGAAAAAATTTCCATCTCTATTTCATCCAGCCAGCTTCTCATGGAGAATTCTTCCAGACTGTCTTTGGAGTTCCCAATTTCCATCCTTCCCTACAAAATTCAGACTTGCCAATCCCATGGTCATGTGAGCCAATTTCTATAATTCATCTCAAAATATTTTCATATATATGTATATAATATTTTCATATATATATATATATCTATATCTATCTATCTATCTATCTATCTATATATATATATGTTCTGTTTTCCTGAAGATCCCTGACAAATGCAAGATCTTACAGGATCTTTAGTCAACATTTGTCTGAAAAGCTGAATCAAATATGGCTTAAGAGATTTGCTATTCAGTATCAAAGAAAGGTCCTCTGATGCCAGTGTTCTTAAACCACTTGACAAAATTAAAATTAAAAGACCCACTTTGCATATGTTATTTTAGATAACCTGCCCTTTGAAACTATTCATATCAAGATTACATTTTGGTGACTTCTCATGAAATATTTATTTCATATTGGACATTTTCATATCTAAAAGTCTAAGTTTAACAAGAATTTTTAAACACTAAATATGCATATTTGGGGAGCAGAAAATACTTAACAGCAGTGGTAAAACCATTCCTTTTCTTTCTATTTTGCTTACCTAGACAGTCTCTAGGACAGATCAGGGTCACCAAAGGTAAAAGTGGTTTTTATGTACTTACCATCTTACTCTTCATGTGACTGCAATATCCTTTTTTGACATCATTTTGATTTTCTTCCTTTTTATTAGCTCTTTTCTGTTTCTTAAAAGAGAAAAAGACAGAAACAGAAATAACCAAATAAAAACAAAATTTCAAATTCTTCAGTAATGGCCTACCCATGTATTGCAAATTGCTTCAAATTCCCTCTAATTGAAACCTTTCAAATATGGTGAAATCGTGTTGTATTGTCTTCATGTCCAATACAAAGTTTAACCCTCAGGCATCTTGCCTTGATCATTTTATTATTTAGTATGTAATGGAGGATACTATCTAGCATAAATATACAACAGCAATTTTCTTGTGAGGACTAAATTACAAATGTATGCTCAAGTACTTGGTAGATTGTAAATAGCTATTTAAATATAAAGAATCATCATTATCATCTTCAACTCTCCAGTTGTTCAGAATCATAATAGTTATCTGGACCTTCTTTAAGCAGACATGTTCACATTAATGTTTAATGTTATTGGAAGATAAAATGTATATTCACTTTATTTCACTGTAGCTACTTTATATAGGTTCAATGAAGCAGAAGCTTAAAGATAATAATCTCTCAAAGACTGAGAACCACTTGAACAGTTGGAGAAGAGCCACTGGATATTTCACACTTCCTTGTTAGCAGGATTTTATATATTTTGTTATCACAATAGCTAAGTGAGAATCTCTGGGTTCATCTCACAAGAATGTATTATCTTATCATTTCTTTTCCTATTATCGGTATTATTTTCCTGGTGCTTTTCCTTATCATTATAAGGTCCATTAAAATGGACTTTAAATAAATGAAAGAAAAATTCAGGGAATGTGCATGAAGAAATGAGCGTTCGTGAGCTTGAATATAAATAACTAATTCTAACTGGGCTCATATATTGCCTATCTTCACCAGGATTATCTCAAGAACTGCTTGCATCAGCAATTGTACTTGGATGTCCATAGTTAATGCAAGGAGAGGAGGAGCTGGGGGATACAGATTATTAGATGTCACATTGTCATTTTCCTGGGTACATTTACCAAAATTGGATTCACACTTCCTTTTTAAAGGAAGGCTTATTTATTTCGGTCAATACATTTAAATAGTACTATCTTTTAAGGGACTATTTTAAAAAGTTTTTATACTAAAAAATGTTTATATTATAGCATTTGATAAGAAATGGAATTATTATATTTTAAGCTAACATTTGATTGAAGTGAAGTCCACAGAAGTAAAAAATAAATAAATAAACATCCTTAGCAACTTTTCAGACTTGCAGATATTGAAAAACAAAATGTAATGTGTGGATTTTTGTTATCCCACTCCTTAGTAAATGTTTTATATATATAATATACTTAGATTACATAAATTTTACATAAAAAACAGGGGATTGTCATACACCCTGCTGCCCACAACTCCCACATTTTCCTTAATTAATATTATCCTTCATTAGTGTGGTACATTTAGTGCAATGGATGAACACATTTTGGAGCATTGACACTAAGCATGGATTGTATATTACATTGTAGTTTACACTCTCTCCCATACATTTTTGTAGGTTATGACAAGATATATAATGGCTTGTATCTGTCATTGCAATATCATTCAGGATGATTTCCAAGTCCCTAAAATACCCCTATATTGTACCTGTTTTTCCCTACCTCTGCCCTCAGAACCTCCAGTGGCCACAGCCTCCACATCAATGATATAATTTCTTCCATTGGTAGAATCACAATAAGTCTATATTAGAATACCAGTAAGTCTACTTTAGTCCATAGATCATTCCTCAATCCTGAGGATTCTGGGATGGAGGTGCCCACTCCACCTCTAAGTGAGAGGGGACTTCAATTCCACGTGGCTGATGGATGGGACTCTCTTGCTTGCGGTTCTAGATTCTCTCAGTTCCTTAGTATGGTGGTTGTCCATCATCAGCTCCTTGTTAGTTCACCTGGGTGACTCCAATGAACTGGAGAGCAGGCGTTGCAACTCCGTTGAGATTCAGGCCTCAGCTGGCACATGGACAACCCAACGATTTAAGTCACTTTGACATACACTTATCAACTATAGTACTAATTATAGGTTCAAATAGAAGGGACAGTAGAGCCTATTGTGGGGAAACCACAACAGAGTCCTACTCTGTCACACTGGGGAGCATAAAGTCCAAAGTAGCGCCCACTGGCAAGGCACAAAACTCCTAAGCTCTCTCCCCTGACTATAGTGTCTGGATGTCTCCAGGCTCCTCAGGAGCCCCACTAATTAGGGTACTATCTACTTTGGCTGTCAATGAGATCCTGCTGAGACATGCATAAGTGTAACATCTGGAATGGCCTCCCAACTTGCTCTAAAGTCTCTTTAGCCATATAAACTCACATGTCTTTACATTTCCCCCTTTTGGTAAAGGTCTTTTTCCAGTTGCATTGCTAGTTGGTGCTTAGTAGTAATTCCTCAGTGCCAGGGAAGCTCATCCCCTGGAGTCATGCATGGGGGGATGTTATTGCATTTATATGCTGAGTTCAGCTTAGAGAGAGACCACATTGGAGCAACAAGGGGGCACTCAGGAGGTAACTCTTAACCACCCTATAATACTAGGCTGAATTTCAATTTGAAGAGTAATGTTTCATAAGCATAGTCATCAAAATTATGGGTTCCTCAATGCACCCTTCTCCTTCACTAGTCATTGCCCTTGTACTTGGGGGATTCTTGCTGCTTCATTAGAAAATGTGGAAGAGCTCCCCAGGATAGGAATTTGATATTCTTTTGGTTGTTTTATGAATCTCCACCTACCGTGACAATGCCCCATGAATATTTGAACACATTTATATGCTTTTTATGTATGCCTAGGTGAACTTCTCCCCATGTGTCTGCTATCACTGACACCCTCCAGCAATGATCCTCCCCTCTCACAGTTGTAACCCTTCTGTGATCAAAAACTTCTTCAAAAATTAAGCCAATAAAACAGCCAAATACAATTAATAAGAAAATGAAATAATGATGGTTTTAAAAATAAGAAATAGAATACAAAAAAATAAAAAATTAAAATAAAAAAATTGAGATAATGACATATAATGAAAAAAATATATATTTTTTGGTATTTTAACTTTCGTCACTGTAAGATCTGTTTTCCTCTATGTACAGTGACTTTTTCTTCCATTTCCCCAGTGTCTTACTTTTTTCATTTTGTCTTCAAAGAAGTTTTGGGTTACAGAAAAGTCATGTACAGAATACAGGGGGCTCCCGTATACTCAACAACCTCTCCCTTTTCCCCTTTCCCCTATTAATAACATTTTATATGTGGATGGTACATTTGTTACAACTGACGTACAAATATTGAAACATAGCTACTAACCATGCTCAATGGTTTACATTATGGTTCACATTTTGGACCATACATTTTTATAAATTTTGATGAAATTTGATATAGCCTGTATCCATCATTTGAAGATCATGTCCAATACTTCCATCACCCCCCAAATGCCCCCTGTACCATCTATCCTTTCTGCCCTCCCCTTCCCCTTGGGACCCATGACAACCACCAGGCTTCACTTCTTGAAGGACAAGATTCATAGTTACTTGCAGCAACACTGAGGGCTTGACACACTGGTCTCTCCTCACCTATTAGGCAACTCCCATCCTCTCAAGAGAATCCTTCCCCTCTATTTGAAAACATAGGGGCCTCCCCAGGATGGAGTCCAACAACTTCCTGCTCATTATGTGGCTCTCCACCCACTGATATAATACACTATGACAAGATGAACACTCACACACTCCCTAGAAGACTGCCCCAGGTACACCCTGTCCCGAATGCCCCCCATATCAAAGACCCTAAAGCAGTAACCCTCCTTTGCCAGATTCACAACATTGTCATTTCAACCATATACCTTTCAGTCCCCAGCAGTCACCTGCTCCCTCCCCACAACTCTCTCCCCAGTTCCATGAAAAAATCCAAACCATGCTCCCCACCCTACCTCCCTGACAACTGTGCACCACCCAATCCCATAGTATTGCTGCAACCCTGTCATGCCCCTCCACTGCACAACTACACACTTCCACCTTACCATAGATTTTTCCCATATGGACATTGGCTCATAACCTTCTTCTCCATTCCTATTTCCTGTAAACTATCATCCAGATTCTAGCTCTGTGAGTTTGCTCAATTTGCTTAAATCATATCAGTGAGGTCATGTAATATTTGTCTTTCAGTGCCTGGGTTGCTTCAGTCAACATATGGTCCACATGATTCATCCATGTTATCCCATGTGTAAATACTGTATTCCTTCTTACAACTGAGTAATATTCCATTGTATGTATATACCATAATTTGTTTATCCATGCATCTGTTGAAGGACATTTTGGTTGTTTCCAAATTTTGGCAAAGTGAATAATGCCACTATGAACATTGGTGTTCATGTATCTGTTCATGTCCTTGCTTTCAATTCTTCTGGGTATATACCCAGCAGTGGAATTCCTGGATAATATGGCAGTTCTATAGTTAGTTTTCCAAGGAAGTGCCAAACTGTCCTCTACAATGTCTACATTCTCACGAGCAGTGGTGGAGTGTTTCCATTGCTCCAAATCCTCCCCAACACTCATAGTCTTCTGTTTTTTTTTTTTAATCGCCACCAGGCTAATGGGTGTAAGATGATATCTCATTGTAGTTTTGATTTGCATTTCCCTAATAGCTAGTGATGTTGAGCATCTTTTCATGTACTTTTTAGCCATTTGTATTTCTTCTTTGGAGAAGTGTCTATTTAAATCACTTGCTATTTTTTAAATTGCTGTTTGTCTTTTTATATTCCAGGCATAGGATTTATTTATATATAGTAGATATTAGGCACCTATCAGATATATGGTTACACAAATATTTTCTCCCATTGAATAGGCTGATTTTACTTTTTTGACAACTGCTTTGAGGTGCAAAAGTTTTTAATTTTGAGGAGGTCCCATATATCTATTTTTTCTTTCATTGCTTGTGCTTTGGGTGTGAAGTTCATGAAACCTTTTCCTAATACATGATCCTGTAGATGCTTCCCTACATTATCTTCCAATGTCTTTATGCTCTTTGTTCTTATATTGAGATCTTTGATCCATCTTGAGTTCATTTTTTATAAGGTGTGAGATGGTGTTTCTCTCTCATTATTTTAGATATGGATATACAGTTCTCCAAGCACCACTTGTTGAAGAGGCCATTCTTTCCCACTCGAATGGGCTTGGTGGCCTTGTTGAATATCAGATGACTGTATTTGCAAGGATCTCTATCAGAACTCTCAATTTGGTTCCTTTGGGCAGTATGTCTATCCTTGTGCAAATACCATGCAATGTTGACGACTGTAGCTTTGTAGTATGTTTTAAAGTCAGTTAGTGTGATTCCTCTGATTTTATTTTTCCTTTTCAATATGTCTTTGGCTATATGGGACCTCTTACCCTTCCAAATAAATTTCATAGTTAGTTTTTCCAATTTAGTAAAAAATGCTGTCATGATTTTTATTGTGATTGCATTAAACCTGTAGATCAGTTTAGGTAGGCTAGACATCTTAATGATGTTTAATCTTCCTATCCATGAACAGGGGATATTCTTCCATTTTTTTAAGTCTTCTTTGATTTCCTTTAACAGTGCTATGTACTTTTCTGTGTATAAGTCATTTATATTTTTAGTTAAATTTATTCCTAAGTATTTGATTCTTTTAGTTGTTATTATAAATGGGATTTTTTTTCTTGATTTCCTGCTATGACTGCTCATTATTGGTGTACAGAAATACTACTGATTTTTGAACATTAATTGTATAACCTGCAACTTTACTGAACTCATTTATAAGTTCTAGAAACTTTGTTGTAGATTACTCAGGGCTTTCTCTATAAAGGATCATGTGATCTGAAAATAGTGTAATTTTTTCTTATTTCCTTCTAATTTGGATGTCTTTTATATCATTTTCTTGCCTAAGTGCTTGAGCAAGTACTTCTAAACACAATGTTCAATAGGAGTGGCGAAAGTGGACATGATTGTCTTGTACCTGATCTTAGAGGGAAAGCTCTTAGGATTTCACGTTGAATATGATGTTAGTTGTGGGATTTTCATTTATAACCTTTATCATGTTAAGGAAGTTTCCTTTTATTACTATCTTTTTAGTGTTTATATCAGGAAACGGTGCTGTATTTTGTTGAATACTTTTTCTGCATCTATAGTTATGATCATGTGTTTTTTTCAATCGAGCTATTTATGTGGTGTATTATGTTGATTGATTTTCTTATGTTGAACCTTCTTTACATACCAGGGATGAAACCCACTTAGTCATGGTGTATAATTTGTTTGAGGTGTTGTTGAATACAATTACCAAGTATTTTGTTGAGGATTTTAGCATCTAGCTTCAGTGGACAGTTGGTCTATAGTTTGCTTTTCTTGTGGCAAATTTGTTCGGCTTTGGCATTAGGGTGATGTTGGCATCATAAAACACGTTATGCAATGTTCCTTCCACTTCTATATTTTGGAACATTTTAATCAGGATTGGTGTTAGCTCTTTCTGGAATGTTTGGTAGACTTCACCTGTGAAGACATCTGGTCCTGGTCTCTTCTTAGTTGGGAGGTTTTTGATGACTAATTTTATCTTGTTATTGAGTTTGGTCTGTTGAGTTCATCAATTTCTTCTTTGTCAGTGTATGCTGCGTGCGTGTTTCTAGGTATTTGTCCATTTCCTCTATACTGTCCATCTTGTTGGTATATAATTTTTCAAAATACCCTCTTATTATGATACTCTTTATTTCTGTGGGGTCAGTGTTGATATCCCTTTCCTTGTTTCTTACTTTGTGTGTTTGCATCTTCTCTCTTTTTTCCTTTGTTAATCTAGCTAAGTGTTTGTCAATTTTATTAATCTTCTCAAAGAACAAGCTTTTGATTTTTTAATTTTTTTTCTAGTGCTTTCTTATTTTCAATTTCAATTAGTTCTGCTCTAACCTTTGTTTATTTTTTACCTTTTTCTTAATTCATTTGAGGTTAGTGTGTTGATCTTTTTCCAATTCTTCCAAGTATACAATTAAGTCTTTGATTTTAGCTATTTTTTCTTTTTTAATATAGGCATTTTTGGCTATGAATTTTCCTCTCAATACAGCTTTTGCTGCATCCCATAGGTTTTGATTGTTGTTTTGTCATTTTCATTTGTTTCAGGGTAGTTATTGATTTCTTTTGATAGTTTCTTTACCCACTGTTTGATTAATACAGCATTGTTTAACTTCCATATCTTTTTGCCTAGTCTGGTTCTGTGTCCCTTACTGATTTCCAGCTTAATTCCATTGTGGTCAGAGAAATTACTTTGTATAATATCAATCTTTCTCAATTCATTGAGAGTTTTTCTGTGACCCTGCATGTGGTCTATCCTGGAGATGATCCATGTGCATTCGAGAAAAACATATTTCTTGCTGTAATTGGTTGTAAAGTCCTGTATATGTCTATTAGGTGCAGATCATCTAATGTCAAAGTCTATTTCTTTATTGATTCTCCTTCAAGATATTCTGTCTACTGGTTGTAATGATGTTTTAAATACCCCCAGTATAATTGTAGAGATATCTTTCTCCACTTACTTTTTCCAGTGTTTGCCTCATGTATTTTGAGGTGCCCTGGTTAGGTGCATAAATATTTATGATTGTTCTTTCTTTTTGTAGATTTCCCCTTTTATTAATATATACTGTCCATCTTCATCCATTAAAATAGTTTGCATTTAAAGTCTATATTTTCCAGTATTAGTATAGCTACTCCTGTACATTTTTGGTTATTGTTTACTTGTAAAATTGTTTTTCAACCATTCACTTTCAGCCTCTTTGCATCCCTGGGTCTAAGGTGGGTTTCTTGTAGACAGCATATAGATGGGTCACATTGCCTTACGCATTCTGCCAATCTGTGTCTCTTGCCTGGCGAGTTTAATCCATTAACATTCACTATTATTTCTGTCAAGGAATTATTTACATTAATATATTTTCTTTGGGTTTATGTATGAAATATTTTGCCTTTATTTCTCTTTTTGTCATTTTAGTTGTTCCTACACTCTCCTCCAGCTCTCTCTCTCTTGTTTTTTCCTTTCAACCTGTAGAACTCCTTTTAGTATTTCTTGAAGTGCAGGTTTCTTATTGACATACTCTCTTAATTTCTGTTTATCTGTAAATCTTTTGAACTCTCTCTCATTTTTGATGCCAGTTTTCTGGATAGAGAATTCTTGGCTGGAAGTTTTACTTTTAGCACCTTATCTACATCATACCACTGCCTTCTTGCCTCCATGACAAATCAGCACTTAATCTTATAGAGTTTCCCTTGTATGTGATGGTTCTCTCTTCCCTTGCTGCTTTCAGTACTCTTTCTTTGTCTTGAGCACTGGGGAATTTGACAAGTATATGCCTTAGAGTAGGCCTGTTGGAATTTATATTGTTTGGGGTGCATTATGCTGTCTGGATATGTACCTCCATCTCCCTCAATAAGGTTTGGAAGTTTTCAGCTATTATTACTTCCAACACTTTTTCTGTACCCTTTCCCTTCTCTTCTCCCTCTGGGATGTCTATAGTGCATTTGCTTGTGCATTTCCTTCTGTCATTCAAATCCTTAAGTCCCTGCTGGATTTTTTCTT
This sequence comes from Chaetophractus vellerosus, assembly GCA_004027955.1. Classification (NCBI taxonomy): domain Eukaryota; kingdom Metazoa; phylum Chordata; class Mammalia; order Cingulata; family Chlamyphoridae; genus Chaetophractus; species Chaetophractus vellerosus. Next base: position 9,077 of record PVKH010004822.1, on the reverse strand, counting down.
TTTGATTTCAGATGAACTGTCTTCCACATCGCTGAGTCTTTCCTCTCCCTGTTCAAATCAGCAGAAAGAGAGAAAAGAAGTAGCATAGGTAGAAAAAAATCAGTAAATGAGAGAATAAAAGAAAAAAAAAACAAGTAGAGAAACAAAACAATGGGATACACAACAAAAAATAAGCAAGACAGCAGCAACTCATTTTAAAGAAAAAGAGAAAGAAGAAAAAAAGATAAAAAAAAAAAAGCAAAAATAACCACTGAAAAACAGCCTTCTCTCTTATACCCATAAGGATCTTCTCAGGCTGCAGATATTCATCAATCAATCACCCTGCAGCCTGTCCTCTGTAGTTTTTAACAGGGTTTTAGTGAGTAAAGCAAGGAAAATATTTTTTAATAATAAGATATCCTAGAAATGCTAATACAAAGAGGATGTCTATATATTCCCTGTAATAAAATTTCAGCTGTATACCTGATAACCCAGTGTATCATTTCTCCAAAAAGAGCTGAGAATTGAATCAGGGACCTCCTATATCCTAGGCAGGAATTCTTCCTCTGAGCTAACCTGTCTTCTTAGGTTAGTTAGCCTTTCAGAATGCTATCTGTCCCTTTTCTCTTGAGCAGGTTAGATTCCCTGCAGTCTACCGGAGCCTTGCTGATCAATTGCCTCCTCTCTGATGTAATACCTCTCTTTACTTAGCCTTCTTGGTGTGACAGCCTGCCTGAGGATCTCTCCCTCCCCAGTCCCTGTCAAGTCCAATAGTCAAAGGGGGCTTGGCTGGCTAAACTCACCACAAAAAAAACCACTCTCCACCCTTCCAGACCTCTCTTCCTCCCAGGGAAACTGCTGTCACACTCCGTTCAGTGCAAGGAGCCAGCAGCTCCACCTAGGCTTTTTGTCCTGAGGCTGGGGTGTATGTGCTGCTTCCAACTATAGGGCTGAGAAACTCAAGATTTTCCTTCAGATTTTTTATCTTTCCAGTACCTTCCTAGATGACTTAGAGCACTTTCTTGTTCTATATATATCCAAAGGAGCTGGCAGGGAGCAAGATGTCTGCTCTTCCTTTTGATGGATACAAATTTCCAGGAGTTTTACCCTCACTTAATATCTCAGGGGTAGGGGAGGAGAGCCTTTCCCAGAGCCTGGAAGGTTTAATAACTCACAGCTTGTTGATTTGGCTTCTTTTTCTCTTTGCCCCTCACTTTCCTGGGAGTTGTGAAACATTGTCCTGGTCTGCTGTACCCCAAAGCAGGTCACCAAGGCAGCCTTTGGCTCTTTCTCCATTTTGTTAGTAAAAGCTGAGTCTTATCTGCTTAACCTGTTGGATATGTTCCCACAAACAGTAAATGTTTTGTAAACCACATAGGGATGCTAAATCTGCTCACATTGTTTTATCTCATTGAATGAAGTTAAAGTATCCATTATTCAATTTTATGGTCTCTTGCATTCAACAAACTATGAATTGTAGCATTGCACCAGACTATTTTATGTATGCATGAAATTATATTCAATCCACTAATTTGTAGAGTGAAAGAGAAATATTTTATTTGAAATTTTTACCCTTGGAATTTAATTCCCAATATTAAGCTTTACGAAACTACATGTACAAATGGAAAGAAATAAAACTTCTTTGGATTTTTATTCTGAAAAGTGTTTCTCATATGGTTAAAAAAAATTTAATCTTGTGAATCAGTTTAAATAAAATTTACTTTTTAGAAATATCCACAATTTCTGCATGTAAATAAAAATGATGGCAATTCGTTAGGAATGCAATTTTCTACATCCTCTCAAAAACACAAATTTAGGCAAATACATGTACCATAAAATTTTGGAGTATCAATTCCTTTTGCAACATTGTATGAACAGAGCTACAATTTATTTAAACTGAAATATGTGGTTAGAAATGTGCTTCAAAATAAATACTTCCCCAGTTTATAATATTTAATTCCTTAGTATGTCAATGTTTCATATATGGAAGAGAAATAGTTTAGTTGTTCATATTTTCAGTTCCTTTTCAATACCTTGTCATAGAGAACAAATAATATTAGACTTCTTATTGAAAACAAAACTAACAATGAAGTTCCTCATAATATCTATTTGTATTAAGCCTATTTTTATAAATGTTTATATATATTGATATCAACTAAGTATAACCTGAAAACTGTAACTTTCATTTAAATCTACTTTAGAAGGAATTTGAATTTTTTTGAAGGACATGTATTGGCAGTATCTTAAGAGACAAAATGAGTTCAGTCTGTTTTTAACTTTTCTTTCAAAATGCCAAAGGGTAGTTTTTTAACTAGATTGTTTGTAAATCTAGTTTTTACTCTGATTCACTGTTAAACTGTTAGCACCATTCAAATGATCTTTATAAGAGAAACATATCTTAAGTCAATTTTTGAAAACACTTCCTTAAATCAAATCTAATCTTAGATTCTATAAGATCTGATGATACATTTAATTACATTGCACGTTTACAAACTTCTTAATTTCATGAACTCATGAAAGAACATCTGGTTTGCTATACCCCAATTATATTTTCATTTCTCATTTCTTCCGTGATGGAGTTGATTAAATGGTGGTAGTTTTCACTTTTATACTGGACTCTTTTACCTTGTCGTTTGATACACCATATGGTGCCTTGGTCATAATGATGGGATATTTTAAAAACAGATTGTGACAACATTATTGATTTAGTATCAAGCATCTTGAATAAGGTTAGCCAGCACTGACAATTTTAAAGAGCTTAGTTTTTGTGAACTCAATCTTTTATTGGCATTGAATACTCTAACTTCTGTTATCTTACTATCTCTTCCCCATCAATGTGGTAGCAGAACAATTTATTTAATGATAGCTTCAATTTGATATTTTTATGTATGTAAATAGAAAATACATTATAAGTCTTTGAAAGTGCTAAAACCAAATTTAAAAATGGATTTAAAGAAAAAAGTGCTTTACTTTACATAGATGATAAAATTATTCTTATTTTTTTATTTGGCACTTAATAAACTCACAAATTCTGCTCCTTCTCATATGGTATTATAATTTTGACAAAGCATATTATATTTATTGTTATGATCATAACTGAAACAGTTTGATTTCCAAATGGATTTAAAACACACGATCCCATAATCTAAAATGTGGGGAAAAAATGTTTTGATTATTGTTGAAATAAAATAATTTGTGAATCACTTTGTCACTTTTTAAAACCAGTACTAATGCAAGCCCAAATTCCAAACATCTAAATAGCTAATTTACAAATTTGAGACAGACAACATCAATATAAACTCTTTTTAGAAAATATGTTAGTTCTGAATCATTAGCTTTGGTTTGCTAGTTTTGATAACTGGCTCAAAAAACAGATTTCTGACCTATTCAGATTTATTAATTAGATCAATTTTTAAAATTTTCTCTGTCTCATTAATTTCTGTTTTTATCTTTATCACCTCTTTCTTTGTAATTTCTTTTATTTACTATTAGTTCTTTTCCAGCTTTATAAGTTGAGAATTATGTTTTCACTTTTATTAATATAAGAATTTAGCTCCCATAAGTAACCAGAGGTGATCTCTGAACTGTCTTGCTATTAACTTGACCCAGAAAACCCAACAAAAACATGCAAATCAAGAGTTTCAAATCTTCATGTTCACTTTAAGAATACCAGAGAAACTGCCCATGCATCAAGGGTATGCATATTCAAAAAGCCACCAAATAGCTGAAAGATATCACTTTGCAGAAGCAATGTGTGCCATTCCCATCATTACAATGGTGGCGTTGGTGGGTGTGCCCAGGCCAAACAGTAGGGCTAGGCACAGGGTCAGTGGCCCAAAAAGCGTGCTGAATTTTTGTTGCACATGCTTAAAAATGCAGAATGTTAACTCTGAATTTAAGGGTTTAGATGTAGATTCTCTGGTCACTGAGCACAGCCGGGTGAACAAAGCCCCCAAGACAAACCCTGGTACTTACAGAGCTCATGGTAGGATTAACCCATCCATTCGCTCCCCCTGCCACCTTGAGATGATCCTGATTAAAAAAGAACAAGTTGTTTCTAAACCAGAAATGGAGATTACACAGAAGAAAAAGGTATCCCAGAAGAAACTGAAGAAACAAAAACTATATGGCTCTGGAATAACTTCAGCATACAATAAATGCAAATAAAAGTTTAAAAAAAGAATTTAATGCTACTCATATTGCTCTGGTTAGGGCTTTAATGCATGCCACCATATCTAGCACTTATGGATTGTATAATTCCTTTACCTTTTTAAAAGAAATGCGACATTTCTGTCTGTATTTCTCCATTTGCCCATGAGTAATCTTATTAAGATGATTTCTTAAAATTTCCATTAGGAAGGATTAATTATTAATTTCTAATTTTATTACATTGTAATGGAAGCATATAGTCTAATATTTCTGCTTTATGCAGCCTACTGATTTTTTATGATCTTAATATATGATGAATTTTGTGAATATTTAATATATGCCTGAAAAGAAGATATATTTTTTAATTAATTATCAGGGTGTAATATGTTCATAGGTTATAGTTTATGTGTTACGTTGTGTAGGCTTACTACAACCATACTCATTTTATCTCCTTCATTTCGTTCATAGTGGAAATATTTGTTTAAAAATCTATTATTATTGGTGTGGTTCTTCCTGTTTCCTTGCATCTCCTGTAATTTCTGGCTTGTAAATAAAGTTTTATTGGAACACAGCCACCCCCACTCTTGTAGGTATTTGGGCTATAACAATAGAATTGAGTAACTGTGACACAAAGCCAAAAATATTTACTGTCTAGCCCTTTAAGAAAAAGCATTCATTTATACGTTTCACTAGTGCCTTGATACTTGAAGGACACTGTTGTCAGATAGAAAATACTTAGTTTATCCTTTTCTTCTTTGAAGTCCTTGAAAACGTTGCTTCATTGTTAGTGCTTGTGTGTATCAGTTTTGAAAGTCTGACCTAATTCAGTTTCCTTTTTAACATATGTGACATTTTTCCTTGACATCCCTAATTATTAATGTTTTTAACTTAATATTTAAAGACCAACAGTTTTACTAAATTTGCTTGTAAAATGATCATTTCAGGTCAATTTTCCCATGTACTTTTTTCATTTAAATTGCTTCAAACTGGATAATTAACTGAATTATAGTTTAAATAATTATTCTGTTTCATTGTTTTGTTTTGCTTCTTCATGAACTCTTTGTATTCCAACTTGACCACTTTATTTCTAGCCATTTTAATTTTTCCTTTTCACATTTATATTATCTTGTTTGTTTTATTGACTTTTATTATTGCCTGTTATAAAATTTTCATTTAAATGTATTTTCTTTTGTGTGGTTATTGGAAGCTCTATGTATGGGCAGAAAAACATATTCTTAGATTTAATACATTCCTGTGGGGAAGAACCTATTGTAAGTAGGAACTTTGGATGAGGTTACTTTAATTACGGTGTGGTTCAGCTGAGTCAGGATGGATCATAATCCTATTGCTGGAGTCCTTTATAAGTGGAACAAAATTCAGACAGAGATTAAAAAAAAAAAAAAAAACCTCAGAGAGGAGCCAGAGGCTGAAATTCAATGGGACCTGGAAGAGAAGGGCAAGCCCAAGAGACACAGCCATGTACCTTGACATGTGACAAGTTAAGTATCAAAGATCACCAACAGTCAATCCCCTAAAGCCACAGTTTTGAGGTACAAAAGTTTACCATGGTGATGCCTTGATTTGGAGTTTTTCCTAGCCTCAGACTTTGAGAAAATAAATTCTTGTTGTTTAACACATCCATTTCATGGTAATCTGGAAAACTAAAATACCTTGGTTTCTTGGAATTTAATCTTTATTAATAATTTGATTTTATTTATTGCTCCTGTCCTTCTTAGTTTAATCAACTTAGCCAGTGAGCAGAACTTCCAGCAATGCACCTAGCTGTTCATTTAGCTTGGAGGGAGAAATGGCCAGAGGTGCTTTTGAACACTGATTAATGGGTTGTTGCCAGTGGTTTGGCTGGATGGTCAGGGACTTGGGAGGAACATGACTGGAAAATTGGTGACAAAGAGGTCTGGGGAAGAGGAATGAGGATAGATATTTCTGAGTGGGCAAAAAGTATGAAAATATTTGTGTCCCACATGAATGCTCCTCAGAGGGTGACTTCAGCAGCGGACAATTTTAATAATCAAGTAGATAAGATGACCCGTTCTGTGGCTAGCACTCAGCTTCTTTCCCCAACCACCCCTGTTATTGACCAATAGGCTCATAAACAAAGTGGCCTTGGAGGTAGGGATGGAGGTTATGCATGGTATCAGTAATATGGACTTCCCCTCACCGAGGCTGACTTGACTACAGTCACTGTAAGGTGCCCAATCTGCCAATAGCAGTGACCCCACACTCATCCCTGATATGGCATCATTCCCCAAATTAATCTCTTTTCCTACCTGGTGGCAGGTTGATTACTTTGGACCACTTGCATCATGGAAGGTGCAGTGATTTTTCTAATTTCAATAGACACATACTCTGGATTTGGTGTTCTTTCTCTGTACACAATACTTATGCCAAAACTACCATCTGTGGAATTACAGAATGCCTTATCCAGCATTGTGGTATTCCACACAGCATTGTTTCTAATCTAACCCACTTCATAGCAAGTGCGGTGCAAGAATGGGCACATGCTGATGGAATTCACTGGCCATACCATGTTCTCTATCATCTGCAAGCAGCTGGGTTAATAGAAGGATGGAATGGTGCTTTGAAGACTCAATTATGGTTCCACTTGGGTGGCAATACCTTACAGGGCTGGGGCAATGTTCTCCAGGAGGCTCTCTGTGCTCTAAATCAGCATCCACATGGTTGTGCTCTTCATCCCATAGCCAGGATTCACAGATCCAGGAATCAAGGAGTGGAGATAAGAATAGCGTCACTCACTATTAACCTTAGTGATCCACTAGAAGAAAATTTGCTTGCTGTCCCTGCAATATGAAGTTCTCCTGAAATACAGGTCTAAGTTCCAAAACAAGGAGTACTTCCACCAGGAGACACAACCACGATTACATTGAACTGGAAGACTGCAACTTGGCCTCTTTGGAGTCCTTGTGCTTCTGAATCAACAGGCAAAGAAGGGAATTACTGTACTGCCTGGGGTGATTGATCCTGACTATCATGGGGAAATAAAACTGCAACTAAACAATGGAGGTAAAGGAGAGTTTGCCTAGATTACAGAATATCTCTTAGGGCATCTCTTAGTACCACCGGCCTCTGTGGAGAACTGCAAAAACCCAATCCAGGTACAACTAATAATGGCCCAGAAACTTCAGGAATGAAGGTTTGTGTTACCTCACCAGGCAAAGAGCCATGGCCAGTTGAGATGCTTGCTGAAAGTAAAGGGAACATGGAATGAGTAGTGGAAGATGGCAGTGATAAATATGAACTACAATCAGTTATAGAAAGAAAAACTGATTTGGTTATGAATATTTCTTCCTTGTTTTGAGTATGTTTGCACATGTACATAAAGAAAATATCTTGTTTTCTTCTCTATCTAAAACCTTATTATTTTGCATAGTTGTATTTGTTTCATGTCATAGTATTTAAGTTATATGATATCAAATTTAAGAGTGAATATTATCCAATGACTTGCACCCTATTCTGGAGAGATTTAGTGCATTTCTGTTTGTACACAGGACACTTGAGTATTGTGAGGTGAAAATATGTCTATTATTTATTTTAGAGATTAAGTGTGATGTAAGGTGACATATATAGCTTCCAAGTTGACAAGGTATTGGTTGTGATGACTAGGTTCATGTGTCAACTTGACCAGGAAATCGTGTCCAGTTGTTTGGTCAACTAAGCACTGGCCTAATTTTTACTGTGAGGACATTTCATGGACTTAAATTGACAGTAAATTGATTGCATCTGTGGCTGATGACAGCTACAATCGACCAAGAAGACTGCCTTCAGAAGTGAGAGATGTCTCATCCAATCAATTGGAAGTTTTAGAAGAAGTGATGATTTCAGCAGTCAGAAAAGTGAATTTTCATCTTTAATTCAGTCAACCAGGTGAAGTAGAGTCTCCTGTGGAATTCATCATAAAACTTCATCAGAGTTCCCAGCATGCAGCCTACTTTACAGAATTTGGACTTGTGCATTCCTACAGTTGCATGAGACAATTTTATAAATCTCATAATATTTACAGATATCTCATCTTGGTTCTGTTCCCTGGAGAACCTTGACTAATATACTTATGATAAACATCTTGCATAAGTGTGTTATCTTTCTTACAATTGATGAATGAATATTCATACATTATTATTACTAAAGTCCACAGTTTACATTATGTTATATCTTTGTGTTGTATAGTTCTGATTTTTGACAAATGCATGATATGCATGATGTCATATATATATTAACATACAGAATAGTTTCACAGTGGTAAAATTTCCCTGTGCTCCACTCATTTACGCCACTCTCTTTATCCACAAACCCCTGGAATCAGTGATCTTTTTATTGTCTCTACAGTTTGCCTTTTCCAGAATGTCAAACATTTGGAAAGTTGGAATCATACCATTTGCAACTTTTTCAGACTGGATTCTTTCACTTAGCAATAAGCATTTAAGGTTCCTCCATGTCTTCTTGTGGCTTGATATTTCATTTCATTTTATTACTGAATATCATATTATATGCATGTACCATCATTTGTTTATCCATTCACCTATTGGATGACATTTTAATTGCTTCCAACTTTTGGCAATTATAAATATAGCTGTTATAAACTTTCATGTACAGATTTTTGCACGTACATAAGTTTTCAACACGTTTGGGTAAATATCTAGGATGGCAATTGCTGGATGGTATGCCTGCTCTTATTTTTGTAACAAACTGCCAATCTGTATTTGAAAGTGACTCCACCATGTTGCACTCCCACCTGTAATGAATGAGTGTTTCTTTTGCTCCAATATTTGGTGTTGCCAATATTTTGGATTTTAGTAATTCTAATTGGTGTGTGTGTTGTGGTAACTGATTTTAATTGCAATTTTCAAATAACATGATGTTAACTAACTTTGTATTGCATTGGATCTGTAAATCAGTTTGGGTAGAATCCATGG
>PVKH010004821.1:0-22857 GCA_004027955.1 Chaetophractus vellerosus | reverse complement strand
TGTGGTTTTTTTTTTTGTTTTTTTTTTAAAGATTTATTTATTTTTTTATTACATATCTTCCCTTCCCCCCCGCTGCGGCGACGCGCCGAGACTGGGTCACTGTGCAGGCGCGGCTTTCCCTGCCTGTGGGCAGCTTCTGCTTCTGTTCACGGCCGGCTTTCAGTTCACGGTGGCTGGCTGCGCTCGATTCGCGGGCGACCTGCCCTGCCCGTGGCGGCTTTTGTCCTGTCCGTGGCAATTTTTTGCCCTGCCCACGGCGGCTCCCGCCCGCCCATGGCGGCTTGCCGTTCTCAAGGCGGTCTGCCCGCTAGGAGAGGTCCCCGGGAACCGAACCCAGGGCCTCCCATGTGGTATGCCGGTGCCCTATCCACTGGGCTATTGAGCCGGCCCCCTCTCATTGAGGTTTTGATTTGTGTTTCATAACTAATGATGTTGAGCATCTTTTCATATGCTTATTGGCCACTGTACCTTCTTTGGAGAGATGTCTGTTAGAGCTTTTGCCCATTTTTTATTGGGTTGTCTTTTTATTATTGAGTTGTGGGATTTCTTTATCTGTTCTGGTTATTAAACCCTTATTGAATACGTGGTTTTCAGATATTTTCTGCCATTTGAGTAGGTTTTCTTTTTACTTTCTTAGTAAAGTCCTTTGATGCACAATAGATATTAATTTTGATATGATCTTATTTATCTGTTTTTTCTTTAGTTGTTTATGCTTTGGATGGAAAATCTGAGAAACTACTGTCTAACACAAGGTCCTGAAGATACTTCCCTATGTTTTCTTCTAGGAGTTTCATAGTTCTGGTTCTTATATTTAAGTCTTTGATCCATTTGAGTTGATTTTTATATAAGGTGTGAGGTAGGGTCTACTCTCACCCTTTTGCACATGAAGATCCAGTTTTTCCATCACCGTTTGTTGACAAGACTATTCTTTCACAATTGAGTGGACTGGCCTGCTTTGTAAAACACCAGTTGGCCATAAACGTGAGGGTTGACTTCTGAACTTTCAATTTGATTCCATTGGTCTGTATGTATGTCCTTGTGCCAGGTGGTACCATGCTGTTTTGAATACTGTGACTTTGCAATAAGTTTTTTTTTTAAAGATTTATTTTTTATTTATTACATACTCTCCCCCCCCCTTTCTGCTTGTTCTTGCTGTGTTCATTTTTGCGTTCTTCTGTGTCTGCTTGTCTCCCCCTGCTGTGGCGACCCGCCAAGTCAGCTCACCGGGCAGCGGCCTGCCTGCTCACAGCAGCTTGCCCTGCCCACGGCGGCTTGCCTTCTCAAGGCGGTCTGCCCACTCGAGGAGGCCCCGGGAATCCGGGGCCTCCTATGTGGTAAACCAGCACCCTACCAATTGGGCTACAGCCGGCCCCTGCAATAAGTTTTAAGAGCAGGAGGTGTGAGTCCTTTAACTTCCTTCGTTTTCAAGATGACTTTAGCTATTTGTGCCCTTACCCTTCCATACAAATTAAATGTTATGCTTGGCTTTTCTAATTCTGTAGAGAAGGCAGTTGGCATTTTTATTGGGATTCCACTGAATCTGTAAATTGCCTTGGGTAGAATTGATATCTTAACAATATTTAGTTTTCCAATCCATGAATACATTTACTTAGGTTGTCTTTGATTTCTTTTAGCAATGTTTTGTAGTGTTCTGCGTACAAGTCCTTTTTCATCCTTGGTTAGCTTTGTCCCTAAATATTTGATTCTTTCAGTTGCTATTTAAAATTTCTTCAGATTGTTCATAACTAGTGTATAGAAACACTACTAATTTTTGTGTTGATTGTGTACCCTGCCACATTGCTGAATTTGTTTATTAGTTTCAGTAGCTTTTTTGTGGCTATTTTAGGATTTTCTGTGGATAGGATTATGTCATCTGCAAATAGGGAAAGTTTCTCCTCTTCCTTTCAAATTTGGATGCCTTTTATTTCTTTCTCTAGCTTAATTGTCTAGCTAGAATTTCCAATAGACTGTTGAATAATCATGGTGACAGTGGGCACCCTTGTCTTGTTCCTGATCTTAGATGGAAATTGAGGTGGTCTGGAGTTCTCTGTACCAAGAAAAGCATGTTTTTAATCTTAATCCATTCCTGTGGGTGTGAGTCTATTGTAGGGCCTTTTGATGAGGTTACTTCAGTTAAGGTTTAGCCCAACCCAAAAATGGTAGGTCTTAATCCTATTACTGGAGTCCTTTCTAGGCAGAGTGAGATTCAGAGAGAAAACTGTTTGAAGCAAGAAACTGAAATTCAGTGGAACCCAGAAGAGAAGGAAGAGACCAGGAGAGGCTACCATGTGACAGAGGAGCCAAGAGAACATCAGTCTTTGGAAGAAAGCATTGCTTTGATGACACCTTGATTTGAATTCTTTCCCAGCCTCAAAACTATGAGCTAATAAATCCCCATTGTTTAAGCCAATCTATTGCATGGTATTTGCTTGAAGAGCCAAGGAAACCAACAGAGATTTTAGTGTCAGGAAAGCGGAGTGCCACTGTTGCAAATGCCAAAAATGTGGAAATGGCTTTGGAATTGGATAATGGGTAGAAGCTGGAAGAATTGTGAAGTGTGTGATAGAAAAAGCCTAGATTGCTTTGAAAAGACTGTTGCTAGAAATATGGATGCTACAGGTACTTCTGATGAGACCTTAGAAGGAAATGACAAGTGTGTTATTGGAAACTGGAGGAAAGACTGTCCTTGTTTTAAAGTGGCAGAGAACTTGATGAAATTGAGTATTGATGTAATATGGAAGGCAGAACTTGAAAGTGTTGAACATGGCTATTTAGCTGAGGAGATTTCCAAGGTAAGTGTGGAAAATACTCCTTGCAGTTTATAGTGACATGCATGAAGGAAAGGATAAACTTTAAAATGAACTCTTATGCATAAAGAAACCAGAAATTGATGGTTTGGAAAATTCTGCTCCTATCTATATTGTGTGTTCTGAAATTAGGGCCAGAAGTGGCTCTATCAGGGACCTCCCTGAGCTTCTGAAGTGTGAGTTCCCAGAGAATAGGGCTACACTGAGAGTCATCCATTTCAGTCAGGATTGGTGGTACAGTTATCCAGGAAGGAACTGTGGAAAGTCCTTCTGTCTGATGGATTGGACCCCTGTGAATTACGTGGAAAGCCAGTAACTTTTTTGCAAAATTTATATGAACAGAACCACTGCCAGCCTGGACTACAAATGACAGGGAAGGGATAAATTGAAGGAAGAATGACTTCAAAGGTAGACCATAAAAGGTGAGGTGCGGACAAGTCTTTGCTCCATTGTTCTAGAAGAGTGTTGCCACACTAATACTTTTCTTCAAATCTGTCAATATTTGCTTCGTTTATTTTAGGGCTTTGCTGTTATGTGCAAAATATATTTACAATTATTTTATCTTCTTGTTGAATTGACCCCTTAATCAGTAAATAATGACCTTCTTTGTCCCTTGTAACTGTGTTTGACTTAAAGTCTATTTCATCTGATATTAGTATAGCTACCTACACTCTCTTTTGGTTACTATTTGTATGTTATATTTCTTTCTGTCTTTTCACTTTTAACCTACTTATGTCTTTGAATTTAAGGTGAGTTTCTTGTAAACAGCATATAGGTGGAACTTGTTTCTTTAGCCATTCTGACAATCTCTGCCTTTTGACTGGAGAGTTTAATCCATTTACATTTAAAGTAACTACTGCTAATGTGGTAATTCTGCCATTTTGTGTTTGTTGGTCATAATTTTTTTGACTTTCAATTCTTCCATTAATGCCTACTTCCATATTATTTGGGCTTTTTTCTCCTTGAATTGTACCATTTTGAATCCCTTTTCATTCTTTGTGAATACATTCTTCATGTATTTTCTTTGTGTTTACATGGAATTAAAATTTAGTATCCGAAATTTGTAACAATAATACTTGATATGCTACCAACTTGTCTTCAATAACACTGCTCATACATTGTTCCTATACACCTCCGTCCACCCATCTTTTTTTGTACTTGTTACAAATTATATATTTGTACATTGTATGTCAAAACCATCAACTTATCATTACTTTTTTTTTTAAAAGATCTATTTTTTATTTTCTGCTTTTTGTTCCCCCCACCCCCCTCGTCCCCGCTGCGGTGACGCACCAAGTCAGCTTCACCGGTGAGTGGTGACCTTGCCCACTCACGGGCGGGTGGCTCCGCTCTACCAGTGGTGGCTTTGCCCTGCCCATGGCGGCTCTGCTCACGGCGGCTCTGCCCCACCCAGGGCAGCCTTTGCCCTCTCAAGCAGTCCGCCTGCCCACTCGGAGAGGCCCCGGGGACCAAACCCAGGGCCTCCCATGTGGTAAACCGGGGCCCCATCCCCTGGACTATACAGCCGGCCCTATCATTACTTTTTATGTGTTTGCATTTTAGCACCTATAAGAAATATGAGGTAGACTTACATAAAAAAATAGAATCAATTGTACTGGCATTTATAATTATCCATATGGTTACCTTTACCAGCAGTCTTTGTTTATTTATGTCACTTTGGTCCGCTGTCTAGTGTCCTTTCCTTTCAGTGTGAAGAACACTGTTTAATGTTGCTTGTAGGGCAGGTCTACAGGTAGTGTACTCCCTCAGCTTTTGTTTATCTGCTAATGTCTTAATCTCCCTCATTTTTGGAATAAAGGGTTTTGCTGGTTATACAGGTCTTGGTTGGCAATTATTTTCTTTTAGCGCTTTAAATATTTTGTAGCACAGCCTCCTTTCCTCCATGGTTTCTGATGAGAAATTGACCATCTTGTTGGGATTCCCTTGTACATAACGTGTTGCTTTTCTCTTGCAACTTTCGTAACACTCTCCTTGTTCTTGGCATTGGACAATTTGATTAGTATGTGTTTTGGTGTGTTTCTTTTTTTGTTTATTCTGTTTGTTCTCTTTTAATTTATTCTATTTGGGGTATGTTGGGCTTCTTGAATGTGCATATTTGTGTCTTTTGTAAATTTGAGAAGTTTTCTGCCGTTATTTCTTTGAATATTCTTTTTGCCTGTTCTCTCTTCACCTTTTGGGATAGCCATAATGTATATATTGGTATGCTTGATGGCGACCCACAGGTCTCTTAGATTCTGTTTTTTGTTGTTGTTTTGGTGGTGGTGGTGGTGGTTATTCTTTTTGCTTCTTAGCCTGAATCATTTCAGTTGTCTTGTCTTCGAGATGTGATCACTGATTCTTTCTTCTGACACCTTCAGTCTGCTGTTGAAACTGTTGAATGAATTTTTCATTTCAGTTATTGTGTTCCTCAACTTCATTATTTCTCTAAAGAGATTCTCATATTGCCCATTCATTGTTTCCTTGCTGTCTTTTAGTTCTTTCTCCATGTTTTCCCTTATCTCCTTGAGCATATTGATGATCATGTTTTTAAAGTCCCTTTCCAGTAAGTCCAAAGTCTGGTCCTCTCCTTTGATGGTTTCTGGATTTTTATGTTGTTCATTGGGATTGGCCATCATTTCCTGTTTCTTTGTTTGTCTTGTAATTTATTGCACGCTGTACATTTTAGTTTTTTTAAAGTATTAACTCTGAGATTATTCCCTGTGCTGCTTTTTTCCTTAAGTTTGTGTCTGGTTAGTGATATGACAGATTTTCTTGAATGTCAGGAGCTAATCAAAACAAACTAAGGCTGAAAGAATCTCTCACTGCTTTTGCAAATTGGCTCTGCTGTGACTGGTGACCTCTCTCAGAGCTTAGCTCTCTTGTGAAGATGAGCCTGAGGCATATAGGAAGTGTAAATGTAAAGGGGTACCCTGTCTGTCTTATCTGAGGCTGAAATGAGCAGGAGCGGTGGAGCCTGCTTCTTCTCCTGGGCCTTTGCTTGCTAGAGCCCTTAGGAGTTCCCCATTTACAGTTTGCAGGAGGGCCAGTGAATGCTTCTTCTACTCCCTTTGAAGTAGACCTCCTCTCCCTCCTGTGTGCTCTCTTGAGTGACTTAATGCAAGTAGTCCTTTGCCCCGAGCCACTTCAACCTAACTGTTTCTCACACTGCCCCAGCTGTCTCCAAGCTGCTTCTCTGCCCACAGGACCAACTCTGGGAGGGCAAACCCAATACAGGTTCCCAGGCTCTGTCTCTCAGACCTCCCTGGTTAGATTGGCACTGACATACATACATACCAGTATGCTCACAGGAGCCACTCTGCTCCCTCTGGAACAGGGCCATGGGCTTATAAAGACCACGCAAGCTGGCTCCACCCTGGGTTGTGGAGAGGGTTGTGGAGAGGCCAGCAAGGGTGCCAGGAGCTTCTTCTATAGCTTTTGAAGCTTCGTTTTATGATTCAGCACTTGCCTGGTTGATGTAGGCTTTTAACTGTTTTTCTCCTGTCTTCACTCCCTAAGTGCTGTGGTCAGATTGGAAAAATAAAATTTGAAATCTTCCTGAAGACCTTGAAAAATTAACTTCCAAAACGAACAGCTGCAGTCACAATTGTCAAGGCCAGCATTATTTTGTGCTTCCTCTGCCGAGCACTTGAAGTGCAATTCATGCGTTTGTCCTCGCAGTATTTCATAGAGAAGGTTATATTATTATCCCAAATTTGTGTGTTTGCAAACTGAAACACATTCAGGTTAAATAACTTACTCAAGGTCACACACAGCTAATCAGTGGTGGAGCCAGTCTCAAGGCCCAGGCCAAGCTACTTTTCAGGGACTTGATCCTTTCCCTGTGGTGGGCCCAGACTCAGCAGCAGCTCAGTCCCTGTAATAGCTGTACACCAGGGGCCACTGTCAGTCAAAACCACGGTTCCTCCGCTTTCTACTTCATGATCACAGATTGCATGCAGAATACCCAGTATCAGTCTTTCAGATACGGGCATAAAGGTTATTTTTGTAAATTAAGTTTGATATGATTTGCTTCGCTTATCCAGATTTTTTTTTTTTTTTTTTGGTTACATATCCCCCCCTTTCTGCTTGCTCTTGCTGTGTTCATCTTTTTGCGTTCTTCTGTGTCAGCTTTTTGTCTCCCCCTGTTGCGGCAACGCACCGAGTCAGCCCACCGCGCAGGCAGCCTGCCCCGCTCATGGGCGGTTCTGCTCCGTTCACGGGCGGCGGCTCTGCTCCGTTCACGGGCAGCTTGCCCTGCCGGTGGCGGCTTTGCCCTGCCCGTGGCAGCTTTTTGCCCTGCCCACGGCAGCTCTGTCCCGCCCACGGCGGCTTTGCCCTCTCAAGGCGGTCTGCCCGTTTTGGAGAGGTCCCCAGGAACCGAACCCGTGGCCTCCCATGTGGTGAACCGGCGCCCTATCCACTGGGCTACAGCCGGCCCCCCAGATTATTTTTAAGTAATTAATATTCTGAGTGCAGACTTGAAAGACACTAACATTTATAAAAAGGGATCTTTATTATAGAAAATTTTGTCTACTTGATATATAGATATATTTTCACCTAATCAGAGACAATGTGTTTTTAATCATTTAAGAAACATAAGCTATGGCACTAAAAGAAAATAGCTGTGATGAACTTTTTAAAGCATATTTCCAGTTTTTATTTGACTGAAATTTTCTGAGACGGTTGTTAGGCAGACCTGGCAGGAAACCTCGCTCCCCTGGGAGCTAGCCTGTAGTGGGTGCTGCTATTGTTGTTTTCAGGCTGAAGTGTTTGTATTATTGTGCATCTTATGTTACAAATCCGTCCACAAGCTGCACTTAGCTCATGTTATTCTCGGACACTTGAATAATTGGTTTAACGTGAGACATTTCTGGGAATGATTCATAGCTATTTACGTGGTACATTTTAGTGAAAATATTGAATTTAACCACTGGAAAAATACAAGAGGAAACTTGAAAAATAAGTCATTTACATGGTAGAGGTGGGGGCAAGAGTGGAATTGGAGTTGGATTTTCACCTTTTTCATCATATATAGTCAATGCATGAAAATTGAGGAAGAGGGAACCAATATAAGGAATCTACTAAGATGAGAAATGCTGAAGCAAATAGATCCCTCCTCCTTTTTGTGCTCAAGAATTACTTTGGTCTGCACCTGAAGCTCCCTAAAGGCCGGCCTGGGGCTTGTGGGGTGGCCGGACAGAGGAGGGCTGGGGAAGCCTGAGCAGGCAGGAGGGTAGCAGTGGCTGGGGTGTTGACTGGCAGACCTCGGGCAGGGAGGGGAGAAGGCGTGTCCCCCCACCTGCTGGAATTTCAACCCTGGCAACTTGCAGCTACCCCTCCTCCCTCCCCCATCCAACAAAACCAACAAAGCAAAACTGCCTGTGAACACCAGTGTAGAGAGGAGCAGAACCAGCCGATTTAAGGCCTTAAGCAACAGGGGCCCTCATTCCCCAGCTCCGGGACTGCCCCTTTCCTACGGCCCAAGCAGCAGCCCAGAAAGCAGGCCAGCATTGCTGAATTTGGTCAGATTTGGGATTTTGCTGCTCCTCTCAGGAGGCTTGCTGGAAAAGGTGCTCCAGAAGGGAGGAGGGACACTTGGCGCCACACTGAAGAAGAAAGAAGTCGGCCCTCTTTAAGATAGATTTGTTTTTAATCTTGAAAAATAATTTCTAACTGTTTTAGAGGAAAACAAGCATTGGTAAATATGATAGGATACAATTATTTTTCATGTATATGTAGAATTCAGGTAATTTTTAGTGGGCCCACCTTACAAATGAAATTGTTCTGAAAGTTTAATTGTTAAATTAAAGTTGTGGTTAGAATTATCATAAAGCAGCTGGTATTTTATTGTCTTTAAGTCGCTCTCTTTTAAAAGTTTTTATAAACTATTCAATGTGGACTTCTACTTAGAAAAATAATTGCTGATATATTTTTTCCAAACAATCATACTCAAGCTACATATATTAGCATTTATTGGACTTTTACTATTTGTAGTTTGTTAATTTTAGTTAAAATTGCATAGGAAATTAAAAAACAATGCTTAGCCTGGTAGATGAGATGCACGAATTCAAACTAAAGTTGATGCTTGAGAATTCATAAAGCAGAGACTGAATTTGCTGTTTTTCCTGGATCAGTGGGTCAGGACGGTGCTGTGCAGTGGTTATGGGATCCTGTGGCTACTTCCACAACCCGGAGACCACCCTGTGGTCCTGAGCTTTGCAGCCCCCTGCCTGACCTTTGTCTCGAGAGTTGTCTGCCATGCTCCCTCCCCTCGTCAGTCAGGTGGGCCGCTACCTCCCTTGGAGAAACTCTTCCTGGGAAGCACAGACATGCAAGACACCATCAGTGCCTACGTGGCCTACATGTGCCATTTTGGACCTACGTAAAGCAGGGGTTCTTAACCTTTTTTGTTCCACAGACCCCTTTGCCAGTCAGGTGAAAACCACGGACCCCTTACTAAGTCCACACTGTACTGTGTATTATTTAATAAATATATCATACCTGCACCAGCATGAAAACAAGAATAATGTTTTTTTGAATTTCAATTCAAGCTCACAGACCCCTTGGTAAAAACTCATGAAAGGTTCAGAAAAACAGGTTTTACTTTAACAGTATGAGGTTACATATTTATGGCTTGGGATATACCCACTTCAGTGTTGTTCTTGGAACAAAATACATCTCTCTCTTTTTTGGCTCAAAGTACTAGATGCAAGTTATTGACCGGCAAAAACTGAAGTTCCCTAAGGAATGTCACACATAATTTCGGGATTGTTTTTGATGTGTTATTGTACTGACCCACAACTTTGGAAGTTTTTGGCTACTACAGTGTCTCAGTCTCTGAAAATGATCTTTTAGACGTTGTTTTTAGGTTGCCAGGCATTCATTTAAACACATGCTGGCCCGGGCACTCACGCATGCATTGCACTTTGACAGCAGAGCGCTAGGAGATATCATTTACTGTGGAACTGATAGAGCAACATGTAATGTTTTTATCTTTAGGGCAAGTTTCTGATGTACAGCTTCATGTGACATCTTGTTTTTTAAAAGCCTGAGGCATCAGTAATCTTTATAGCAAGAATTCTAGTGCTATGTTATGCATTCCAGGCTTACTGTCTATTCTGCCCAGTAAATATATGGCTTTTATGGACTCATAAATCATGACAGTAGGAGTCGTACATATCCAAAAATGAAGAGATTGAAATCTTTACAGAGTTAGCAAGATTTAATGTACCTCAGACATTATTCTCACTTAGAAGTAACACTATTATTTAAAGGCAGTATATTTCATTTCTTTGAAGGTTTTTAAAAACATTGCCAGAGAAACAAATATTAATTAAGAGTATACTGTGCACCAAGTATTATGCTAGGTACTGGAGATAAAGTGAAGGAAATGGTCCTTGCCCTTAAGCAACTCAAAGCCTAGAAGGAGATGCTAAAAAAAATAAAAGTTTATGGTGCTCTCTGATAAGTTGTGTTTTTATAATAGAGGTAAGAAGAGGCAGTACTGTGGTGGAAGGGGAGGGGGGCAGGGCAGAGAACTCCCCACTCTTCTCATGACCACGAAGCATGAAGGAACAGTTTTCCGAGGGAGTTGACTGGACACACTTTCAGGGAAGGCAGTGTTTAAAATGTTGCCAGTTGAGGCCAGGTCCACCTAACTGTTCTTGCATTCCTCCTGCCCCCTCTCCCCTCTGTCCTTCACTAGGAGCTACTCTTGGGGAACTGAGGAAGGGCCGTCCCACCTGGCCAGAATGAGCTAATGGAACCAAAAAGGAGTACAGAACAGGGGCTAGTGACCATGGCTTTCTTCTTTCACTCTCTTTCCAATTACCTGCAATAAAACACACAGATTTTTAACAACCAGTCCAATAGGGTTTGGCAAACGCGTATGCCTGTGTAACGATCACCCCAGTCAAGATGTGTAGAACATGCCCATCACCTCAGAAAGGCCCAGCACATAGGGACTGGCCTTCATGTGCCAGGGCAGCATTGTGCAGGGGATAATGAGCCTAATGAAGGAATGAGGAACAGGGCGGAATCTTGAATTCTTTTTCAGTGGTGGAGACAGATTTGCACTGATACGTCCACATTCCTTTGCTTCTACTTCCTGATGAGCAGTGGCCTAAGTCTTGAGGGTCCTGGCTGGTGCATGGCTTGGTTAAAGGGCCTTATCTGCAGTAAGGCTTTCCCATCTCCAGGTGACCTTCCTGACCACCACCGTGTGGTTTTTATTGGGTTTCTTGCAGGCCAGATGCATTTGTATGGCCTCATTACCCTAGTACTCTATACCCCTATCCAACATAGGCAGGGGGTGTTCAAGCAAAAGAAATTATTGTTCCACATTGCCCCCTTTAGATTTTGCTAAGTGCCTACCATGTGCCAGATGCTCTATTAAAAGTTTTGAGGTTCAAAAGTTGAGTCAGAGGGGGCCGGCTGGATAGCCCAGTGGATAGGGCGCCGGCATACCACATGGGAGGCCCCGGATTCGGTTCCCGGGGACCTCTCCTAGCGGGCAGACCGCCTTGAGAATGGCAAGCCGCCATGGGCGGGCCAGAGCCGCCGTGGGCAGGGCAAAAAGCTGCCACGGACAGGCAAAAGCCGCCACGGGCAGGGCAGGTCGCCTGCGAATGGAGCGCAGTCAGCCACCCGTGAACTGAGAGCCGGCCGTGAATAGAAGCAGAAGCCGCCTACAAGCGGGGAAAGCCGCGCCTGCACAGTGACCAGTCTCAGCGCGTTGCCGCAGCGGGGGGGAGGGGAGATATGTAATAAAAATAAATAAATCTTAAAAAAAAAAAAGTTGAGTCAGAAGCCATCCTTACTCTCAAGTAGCTTATGATCTAATATGTGAGACAGATGGTTAAACAGAGAACTACAGTATGACATGGTCAGAGCTGGGAAGGGGAACCTTGGGGTAGCAGCAGGAGCTTGCTGGGAAGAATGATAGTAACAACACCAACAGTAGTTATCACTTACTGGGTGCTAAGTGCAGGCCTCTTCTAAGCTCTTATATCTTAGCTCATTTAATCCTCTTGATAGCATTTCTCCATTTTGCAGATGTGGGAACTGAGGGCCAGAGAGGTTATGTAATGTGCCCAAGGTCACACAACTGTTATTTGGATATATTAAGCCACTTAGATTTTGGTGGGTTATTACTGCAGCCTGAGCCAGCGGATCCTACCTAATTAGAGCATTGGGGTGCAGATTTGATTGGAGAGGAGAAACCCCAGGGGAGAAGGTTCAGCTGGACTGAGTGGGAGGCGATGAAGGCTGATCAGAGGTGTGATGGAGACTGGAAACAACAGGGCAGATTTGAGAGGCACAAATTCAAAGAGAGGAGTTTGCAAGAGGAAGTGTTTCTTTTGGTGGACCTACTGTACTTGACTATTGGTATCCTTTTTGGAAAGAAGCTGGCTTTTCATTGTGACCTTACATTTTCAAGCATTATCTCAGTATTTTAGCATATTTATATTGGTGATTTTGAGCAGAGATTAAAATACAGTTGCCCCTAAACTCCATGTTTGTTTTGCTGGTCACTCTGCCCTCAGCCCCTAACAGTGTCTGGCCTGTGGTGAATGCTCTATATACATTTTTTTTCAGGCATGAACAAATGAATATTCTTAAATGCAATTATTTTCCTGTAGTAAAACTTTTCTAAGCTCTTATTTAATGCTACATTTTCTTTTTTTTCCCCTGATTTTATTTATTTATTTATTTAAGTTTTAATTAAAAATTTTTAGGATACATCGATTACATAAATGTTACACAAAAATTTTAGGGGTACCCATATGCCCCACCTCCCACAACCTCCCACATATACATTCTTCATTAGTGTGGCACATCACCACACATTTTAGATATATACATTTTGGGGCTCTGCCACTAAGCATGGACCACAGTTCACACTGTAGACCACACTCCCTCCCACACAGTTTACATTTTCTTGTTTTTCATTTCCCTCTAACTTTTATAGGAAGAGTAGGTGCAAAAATGATAATGGATTAAATTATAATACAGTATAATAGGTATAACACGTCTTTAAAAAGGTAAAAAGTTCAATGTAATATAGCATCATAATTCAGCTTGTGCTAGGAAAACTATTTCTGTCCATCTTCCATTTTGGACCTCCTAAAGCCAGCGACAAGAGTGTTTCACATAAGCCTTTGCTCTTTGATTTTTTTAGTCATTCACCACTCTGCCGTTGCTTGGTCATTATTAGCGATTACATAAAAATCTGTTTTAAGCTACACCCCAGGGAATAGCAAAACTTGGTTGCTTTAAAGTTGAAAAATATTAGATTGTCATGATAGATATTTTTAAGTCATTGGCTAAAACAGAAGAGGCCAGTTGAAGTGCAAGTGAATTAACGTGGTCTGTACAGAGAAGGACTGAAGGACACCTGTGATGTCACAGGTGTGACCCTAGCCTGAAACAGGTAAATGAACCAAGAGAGCTTTAAGAGTTTTCTGTTGCCCAGGTTTTTTCCCAATTAAAAAAAAAAATTCTTTTTTAAGCTCATGTATTACTTCACTTTATGGTTTAAGTGAGCTGAACAACAAAAAGTAATTGTAAAAGCTAATTCTCTTAACAATTATAGGAAAATAAGAAAGTAGCTCTATAATGTGACTTTGATTTGTGAAATGAAAGGCTTGAAGTTTTAGGTGAAAAAATAAATTTCCTTTGTCCTCTATGCTGGCTTTTGTTGTGGCATTTCTGAAGCTGTTTTTGTCATTGTTTTCCCTTTGTCCATTTCCCCTGACTAGCCTATATTTCTTTCTTGAGGGGCAGGTACCGTAGCTTATTTTTATCTGTATGTATAGTGCCCAACAGAGAGCCTGGCCCAGAGTAGTTCCTCAAATATTTCCTGAATACTTTCCCCTATGAGGGAAGGGATGACTGTTTCTTATTAATCTTGGTAACAATTATAGACAACAGATAAAGTAGATTATTTCAGTCTAAAACAAATGTAACCCATAAAATCTATTTGGCTATTATGTTCTTTGCTTAATAGTGCTCATTATATATGTATGCTTTAAATGTCTCATCTAGTGTCTGTCTATAAACTCAACTTATTCTTTAATAAAGCTATATACTTACCCTGATTGGCTCACAGTAATCACATATCCCCTCTTGAAATTACTGGGCCTTTTGAATCACTCCCCTGGTCTGGTTCTCTCAAGCCGGCTCGAGAAAAGCTGAGCTGGAGTGTGTATTTTAAGGAATCAGTGATAACTTGGAATCCTTGAGTAGGCGCTGGAGGGGACTTGAAGCCATCAGGAGCCAAGGCTGCTCCTGTGGTCCCTTGGCGGCCACCTCGCCTCTCATCCTGCCTCCTGTCCCCTGAGATCTCCTCATTATCCTATTTGTGGCTCCAGGTGGCCACCAAACTGGACTCTGCTCCCTGCTCTGGAGCCTACCACTGACAGATGCCATCCCTCCGGGTCTTGGTTCCAAATCCTGAGTGAGTGTTCTTGCTTGGCTTCCTGTGGGGCAGCCCCACCCTTGTAGTGTCCTCCAAGTGCCAACCTGGGCCAACCATTTAGGTGTCACGGGGGGCGGAATCTCAGCCTCCATCCAGACGCACTGAATGAGAGTCTGCATTTTACAAGATCCCCTGGTGATTTGGAGGCACAATAAAGTTATGAAGCACCTGTGCAGCCCATGGCCTCTCCTGCCCAATGAACAGTGTGGTGCTGCTTCTTGGAGTAGATGGTTGTGGCTGTACATTTCAGTCTGGAAGGAGGCCTGGAAGATGACCTTGCCTGTGGTTATCCTTCCCCATCTTCTGTACTCTCCTGATGCTCAATTGGGGGAAAGTTGACTGAGGGGTGGGACCCAGGAAGATGGTGGAGGAGCACATTCCACCTGGAGAGTGCTTGGGGAGAAGTGTGGTGGCAAGAATGGGCATACTGTATTTGGAAGAGGACAAAGACGTAACGGGCTGGAAAAGGAGAATTTAGGGAGAGCTCCTAAGAGATAAGGTTGGGAAAAAAGGTTTGGTCAAGATCGTGGAAAGTCTGTGTGTCAAGCTAAGGAACCTGGACTGACCCCTTTTGCCCACTTTGCTCCGGCCCTGCAGGCCTTCCTGCTGCCCCTCACGCACTATAAGCCTGTGTCACGTCAGCACCTTCTACTACACTTGCTTTTCTCTCTGCACGAGTCTCCAAATAGCTGCATGGCTCACTCCCTCATTTCCTTCAAGATTTTGCTCATTTTATCAGAGGCCTTTCCTGCTGCCTCCCCACCCCTGCCTTAAAATTGTAATCTTCTCCCACATCCCTGCTGGTCTCCTACTCTTTGGCACTCTCTTTCCTCCAGGCCCTGCTTCCTTTTTCTCTGTAACACTTAAATACCTCATGCTTACCTAGTAACCTCCTTGTCATGGCAAGTATTTATGTGCATATGTTTTTTCCTGGTCTGCTCCCCACTCTGACACATACTCCTAGAGTGTAGGTAAATGAGGGCAGGCAGGGGCCATTTTTCATCTTCACTGTTTCAGTGCCTTGAACGGTACAAGTCATAGATTAGGCACTCAGTACAAACTTACTAAATAAGTTTTTGAAGGGCATGAGATGTCAGCTCTGTTGGGTTCTTTACCACCTTTTTTCTCCCAGTATTTCCACGCAACCTGTTGCTTCTTTTCTCAGGCTGCTAAGTGTTACTGGAGAAAGTTGTAATGCTTGATAAATGAGTTCTGTTTCGAAGTTTTGCCAACCAGTTTTTCCTAGGCCCTTTCCAGCTGCCTTTCTGTTTACCTTTAATCCTGTAGCGCTTGCTTCAAATCTTTTCCTCTTTTCTCAAGTTTTACAAATGAGCCAGGGCAGTCAGTCTCACCTTGGGCAGAGCACCTTACTTCAGTACTGACGCCATTTGACCTGAACTTGAGCGGCTTTCTTTCTCTCTGAATCTATATCGTGTGCACTGAGTCATCTCCCTCTTCCCTTTCCACTTCATGCCTTCTCTAAGACTGGCCGTTGCCCTCCACTCTGCTCTGCAGTACAAACTCAGGGCATCTGTTAGGATTTGGTAGAAAGGTTTCTCTCAGCCAGAGTTTCTTCATACGAAGTGTTTACAGCCACCCTCTCCCCATGTATCTGTTACACCTTGAGTCTGTGAACTCAAGGACATCTGCTATGTGTTTGAGCAATCCAGGTTTGTTTGGTTTTCTCTCTTCAGACTTCGAAATCTGACTTACTGTTTATTATCCTTTGTCTTTTAAGAGTGGCAGTTTTGTTGATTCCTCCCACCCCCACCCCCCGCAATCATCCTTTGTGGATAGATTTAAGCTAAGATAGGGTTCTTTCACTCTGTCTCTCTTTTTTTTTTGGAATCATACCCCCTTGCCTGCTTTGGTAAAGAAGAGCTAAGCAGGCAAGGAATTTATTCAAAACTATGTTGAAATGAGGCTCTCCCTGAGGGAACAAATAACAAAACTAAAACCACACATATATTTAGTAAGCTGTGTAGTTTTTTGAAATTCAGGAGCTCTACTACTGACACTTTCTGTTGGGTTCTCAGTGAGAAACAGCTGGAATGTCAAACCCATCTACGAGTGCACTGGTGACCGTAGACCTCTTGTCCATTTAAAACTTGATTGGATTTTTATTGGGAACTGCCTCCTATCTTTTGTATATACTACTCATTTATCAGCCACTTGTTCATTTAATTCTCAACAATGCTTATTTCCAGTAATCCGATTTTTTAACAACTTAAAGAATCATGTGACAAACCTCCTATTTTGAAATGATAAAAATCCCTTTCAAGAATTCTAATGAAGCATGTTTAAAGGAACGTGTTTAAAGGAAGGTGAGCTCATATAGAAACACTGAAGGGACCCGGGCTTACCCTCCCATCACCAGGTTGGTCCTGGAATGTACCTCTTCCCAGAGCAGCGGCAAAAGGAAATACTTGACTTAGGGCAGGGGTGATAAAAAGCAGTAGGTTGCAGTGGACCATCAGAGTGCTGTATCGAAATGCAGAGAGCAGGAAGGCAGGTCTGAAAGCTGACAGGAGTGAGATTATGAGAGCTGCAGAAACCTGGGAGGCTTTTTAGTAAATCCAAACTTTGACAGTAGTTATGGAGAGAGGAATAATTCACTGGTGCACAAATTTATCTTTGGAGATTTTGGAAGCATTTTATCTCCTTTGCACCTAATTCCTAATTGCAGGAGATTACTCTAGAGGATCATATTGGGATTGCTTGTTGGAACGCTGTTGTTTGGCTTCTTACCTGCTCTTGCACCTTGGGCACTGCCCAACTTCTCCCCTCTTGCTTACTCAAATCATAAGTGCAAATGTTTTAAAATCTCTAATGTCATAAATCATTCCTCCAACATAAATTATTTCCTAAAAGTTGCAGATCTTAATCTTGCATTAAAAAAATTGGTTGCTTTCAGAAAGGCACTACTAAGAGGAAAGTACCTTACATGAAAGTTGTTCCTGTTCATACCATGCTTGGATGGAAAGATTCAATTTTGTGCAAATGTCATTTCCCTCTAAGTTACAAATATAATGATTCCATTTTTTTCTAAAGTGGCATAAATTGATTATACTGTTTATTTAGAAGAATAAATGAGCAATTATAGGTAGAAAAGTCCCTGAAAAAAAAATGGCTAGTTTTACCAGTTTTTAAACATGTTATAAAATTTCCACAATTATAAACATTATTGACACATGAATAGACACATAGACTAATGGAATAGAATGGAAAATCCAGGGGTACCATCAGGTGTTTTTGGAAATCTAGTGTATGATAGAGGTGGCATCTCAGATTAATGGTGTAGCAACAACTGGATACCCGTTATTTCTTTTTTCTTTATCAGAGAAGTTGTGGTTTACAGAACAGCCATGCATAAAGTACAGAATTCCCATATACCACCCTATTATTAACACCTTGCATTGGTGTAGAGCATTTGTTACAAGTGATGATAGTACATTTTTATAATTGTCTTGTTAACTATAGTCCTTGGTTCACTATTTGTATAGTATAGTTCCAGGAATTTTTTTTTTAAGTTATTCTGTTACCATATATACAATCTAACATTTCCCTTTTAAACTGTTTTCAGGAATAGATTTCCGTGCTGTTAATTACGTTCACAATGTTGTGCTGCCATCACCACCATTCATAATCAAACATTTCCATCATTCCAAAAAAAAAAAAAAAACAGCCCCTGTACATTTTAAACCTTAACTTCCCATTCCCTATGCCCTGATAACCTATATTCTAGATTCTGACTCTATGAGTTGCCTATTCTAATTGTTTTAAATCAGTGAGATCATACAGTATTGGTCCTTTTGTGTCTGGCTTATTTCATTCAACATGATGTCTTCACAGTTCATCCATGTTGTTGCATGTATCAGGACTTCATTCCTTTTTATGGCTGAATTATATTCCATTATATGTATGTACTGCATTTTATTTATCCATTCACCAGATGATGGACACTTGGGTTGCTTTCATCTTTTGGCAATTGTGAATAATGCTGCTGTGAACATCAGTGCACAAATATCTGAGTCCCTGTTTTCACTTCTTTTGGATATATACCAAGTAGTGGGATTGCCGGGTTGTATGGCAGTTCCATACTTTTAGCTTTCTGAGGAACTGTCAAACTGTCATCCACAGTGGCTGCACCATTTTTTACATTGCCACTGGAAATGAATGAATGTTCCTATTTCTCCTCATCCTTTCCAACACTTGTTATTTTCTGGGTGGTTTTTTGTTTTTTTTTTTAATTTTAAGTAGCAGCATTCTAATGGGTATGAAATGATCTCTCATTATGGATTGTGGTTTTGATTCACATTTCTCTGATGGCTAATGATATTGAGCATCTTTTCATGTGCTTTGTATATCATCTTTGTAGAGATGTCTGTTTGAGTCTTTTGCCCATTTTTCAATCGGGTTGTTTGTCTTTTTGTTAAATTGAAGGACTTTTCTGTATATTCTGGATATTAAACCATTCTCAGATATGTGGTTTCCAAATCTTTTCTCCCATTGTGTAGATTATTGTATTACTTTCATGATAAAGTCCTATGAAGGGCAAAAGGTTTTAAATTTTGATGAGGTCTCATTTATCTATCTCTTTTGTTGCTTGTGTTTTGGGTATAAAGTCTAAGAAACCATTGCTGAACAAAAGGTCCTAAAGGTGCCTCCCTTTGTTTTCTTCTAGGTGTTTGACAGTTCTGGCTCTTATATTTAGGTCTTTGATCATTTTGAATTGATTTTTGTGTGAGGTGGGGGTCCATCTTTTTTTTTTTATTTAAACAAATGGTGATCCAGTTTCCCCAGCACCTTTTGTTGAGAAGACTATTCTTTCCCACTTGAATGGTCTTTGCCCCCTTGTCAAAAATTTGTTGGCCATAAATGTGTAATTCTATTCCATTGGTCTCTATGTTTGTCCTTGTGATAGTACCATGATGTTTTGATTACTGTGCCTTTGTAATAGGTTATAAGATCAGGAAGTGTGAGTCCTCCAACTTCATTCTTCTTTTTCAACATGTCTTTAATTATTAGGGACCCCTTACTTTTCCATGTCAATTTGATGACTGGCTTTTCCATTTCTTCAAAGAAGGTTGCTGGAATTTTCATTGGGATTGCATTGACTCTATAACTGCTTTAAGTAGGATTGATATCTTAACAATATTTAGTTTTCCAATCCATGAACATGGAATGTCCTTCCATTTATTTAGATCTTCTTTTGTTGTCTTTTAGCAGTGTTTTGTTGTTTTCTGTATACAGTACCTTTACATCCTTGGTTATATTTTTTCCTAGACATTTGATTCTTTTAGTTGCTATTGTGACTGGAGCTTTTTTCTTGATTTCTTCTTCCGATTGTTCATTGCCTGTGTATAGAAACACTACCAATTTTGGGGTGTTGATCTTGTACCCTGCCCCTTTGCTGAATTCATATTTTGCTCTAGGAGTTTTGTTGTAGATTTTTCAGGATTTTCTGTGTATAAGATTATATCATCTGCAAATAAAGAAAGTTTTACATCTTCTTTTCCAATTTGGATGCCTTTTATTATGTTTTTTTCTTGTTTAATTTTCCTGGCAAGCACTTCCAGTACAATGTTGAAAACCAGTGGTGACAGTGGGCATCCTTTTCTTGTTCCTGATGTTAGAGGGAAAGCTTTCAACCTCTCCCCATTGATTATGATGTTGGCTGTGGGATTTTCATATATGCCCTTTGTTATGTTAAGGAACTTTCCTTGTATACCTATCTTTTGAAGAGTTTTTATCAAGAAAGGATGCTGGGCTTTATCAAATGCCTTTTCTGTATCAATTGAGAAATCATGTGGGTTTTTTCCCTGCGGTTTGTTAATGTGATGTATTACATTAATTGATTTTCTTATGTTGAACCAGCCTTTGCATACCAGGAATAAAACCCACCTGGTCATGTTATATAATTCTTTGATATGCTGTTGGATTCTATTTGCAAGTATTTTGTTGAGAATTATTGCATCAATGTTCATTAGAGAGATTTGTCTCTAATTTTCTTTTCTTATAGTATCTTTTTCTGGCTTTCGTATTAGTGTGATATTGGCTTCATAAAATTTGTTGGGTAATTTTCCCTCCTTTAAAATTTTATAGAAGAGTTTAAACAGCATTGATGTTAATTCTTCTTAAAATGCTTTGTAGAATTCACCTATGAAGCCATCTGGTCCTGGACTTTTCTTTGTTGGAAGGTTTTTGATGACTGATTCAGTCTCTTTGCTTGTGACAGGTTTGTTGAGTTCCTCTATTTCTTGTAGAGTCAATGTAGGTTGTTTGTGCATATCTAGAAATTTGTCCATTTCACCTAGGTTGTCTTAATTTGTTGGCATACTGTTTTTCATAATATTCTCATGGTCTTTTTTATTTCTGTGGGGTCAGTCATGATGTCCCCCCTTTCATTTCTCATTGTATTTATTTGCCATTTTCTCTCTCTATTTCTTTTGTTAGTCTTGCTAAGGGTTTGTTGATTTTATTGATTTACTCAAAGAACCAGCTTTTGGTTTCATTTTCTCTATTTTTTTTTCTTAATTTCATTTATTTATGTTTGAATCTTTGTTATTTCTTTCTTTCTGCTTGCTTTGCGATAGGTTTCTTGTTCTTTTTCTAGTATCTCCAGTTCAGTTAATTTTTTTATTTTAGCTCTTTCTTCTGTTTTCAGATAGGCATTTAGGGCTATGAATTTCCCTCTCAGCACTGCCTTTGCTGTATCCCATAAGTTTTGATAAATTGTGTTCTTATTTTCATTCATCTCGAGATATTTATTAATGTGTCTTGTAATTTCTTCTTTGACCCACTGATTGTTTAGGGGTGTGTTGTTTAGCCTCCATATATTTGCAAATTTTCCCTTTTCCCACCCATTATTGATTTCTAGCTTCATTCCATTACGATCAGAGAAGGTGCTTTGTATAATTTCAGTCTTCTTAAGTTTATTGAGAGCTGTATTATGACCCAACCTGTGATGTATCCTTGAGAAAGATCCATGCGCACATGAGAAGAATGTATAACTTGCTGATATAGGGTGCAGTGTTCTATATGTTGGTCAGGTCCAGCTCTTTTATTATATTTTTCAAGTTCTCTGTTTCCTTGTTGATCTTCTGTCTAGTTGTTCTATCTGTTGATGTGAGTGGTATGTTGAAGTCTCCAGCTATTATTGTAGAGACGTCTATTTTTCCTTTCAGTTTTGCCAGAGTTTGCCTCATATATTCTAGGGTACCTTGGTAGGAACATGGATATTTATGACCGTTACCCCTTTTCATTAATATATAATGGCCTTCTGCATCTCTTACTACTTTTTTCCATTTAAAGTCTATTTTGTCTGACACCAGGGTAGCTACTCCTGCTCTCTTTTGATTACTATTTGCATGAAATATTTGTGTAACCTTTTACTTTCAGTCTTTTTTGCATCCTTGGGTCTAAGGTGATTCTCCTGCAAACAGCATATGGATAGCTCATGTTTTCTTAACCATTTTGTCAGCCTGTGTCTTTGTTTTTTTTTTTTGTTTTTTTAAGGTACCAGGGCTGGGAGCCAGAGATTGACCCCGGGACCTTGTATGTGGGAAGCTGGCACTCAACCACTGAGCCACATCAGCTTCCCTGAGTTGGTTTTTTCATTTGTTTTGCTTGTTGTTTGTTTTTGCTTTTTTCAAGAGGTACCGGGAACTGAACCTGGGACCTCCCATATGGGAGGTGGGAATTCAATCGCTTGTGCCACATCCATTCCCAGCCTATGTCTTTTGATTGAGGAGGTTAATCCACTAACATTCAGTGTTACTGCTGTAAAGGCATTACTTACTTTAGCCCTTTTATCCTTTGGCTTTCATATGTCATGTCTTATTTTTGGCCTTCTTTTTACTTTTTTGGTTGTACTTTCTGATAGTCTTCATTTCTACACTGTCCTCAAAGCCTCTCTCTCTTCTCTTTTCTGGTTGCAGAACTCCTTTTAGTGTTTCCTGCAGAGCTGGATTCTTGTTTACGATCTCTTAGTTTCTGTTTATCTGTGAATATTTTAAACTCACTGACATATTTGAAGGACAGTTTTGCCAGATAAAGAATTCTTGGCTGGCAATTTTTCTCTTTCAGTACCTTAATTATATCATGCCACTGCCTTCTCACCTCCATAGTTTCTAAAGAGAAGTCCACACTAAGTCTTAGTCTTATTGGTCGTTCCTTGTATGTGATGTTTCACTTTTCCCTTGTGCTTTCAGAACTTTCTTATTAGCTTTGGTGTTTGGCATTCTGAATAGTGTGTGTTTTGGGGCAGGTCTATTGGACTTACTCTAATTGGAGTGTGCTGTGCTTCCTGGACACATATATTCATGTCTTTCATGAGTTTTGGGAAATTTTTGGCCATTATTTTCTCAGATATATTTTTTGCGCCTTTTCCCTTCTCTTCTCCTTCTGGAACTCCCATAGCACATATGTTGTTGCATTTCTTTTTACCATTCAACTCCCTGAGCCCCTGCTCTATTTTTTCCATTCTTTTCTCTCTCTGTTCTTCACTCTCAGTTTCAGTTGTTCTTTCCTCTATGTCACTGATTCTTTTCTCCATGATTTCACATCTGC
>PVKH010004820.1:9014-22962 GCA_004027955.1 Chaetophractus vellerosus | reverse complement strand
CTCTCGGCGCGTCGCCGCAGCGGGGGGAAGGGGAGATATGTAATAAAATAAATAAATCTTAAAAAAAAAAAAAAAAGAAAGGTGCTGGCAGACAAATGTATATGTATCAACCTGATACTGGCCATAACATGTTTTTTACTTTTCTAGCAACAACCATTACGGCCCAATTTAGTGGAGACTAGTTGTCCCAACATACGGATGGATCCAAAATTATGTCCTGCTGATCCAGACTGGATTGCTTTTATACATAGTAATGATATTTGGATATCTAACATCATAACCAGAGAAGAAAGAAGGCTCACCTATGTGCACAATGGTAATGCATAGTTATTCAAAGCTATTTCCCTGAAAAATATTTTTAAATTTCAGCTTGCTTTTGCTTGTATTTTGAAATTGAAGCAAACTACGA
Organism: Chaetophractus vellerosus; assembly: GCA_004027955.1. Classification (NCBI taxonomy): domain Eukaryota; kingdom Metazoa; phylum Chordata; class Mammalia; order Cingulata; family Chlamyphoridae; genus Chaetophractus; species Chaetophractus vellerosus. The sequence continues at coordinate 22,553 of PVKH010004820.1, read as the reverse complement.
ATTTTAAATTTAAATCCTTAAAATAAAAAAAATAGAGAAAAGGACAATAAATAACAGGTATGGACCACTTGTGTAATGCTACTTGGTGTTAATGTTCTTTTTGTTGTTGTTGTTACATATCCCTCCCCTTTTTCTGCTTGCTCTTGCTGTGTGTTCATTTTTTTGTGTCTGCTTTTGTCTCCCCCCCCGCTGCAGCGACGTGCCGAGTTAGCTCACTGCGCAGGCGGCTTGCCCCGCCTGTGGGCGGGTCTGCTTCCATTCCCAGGTGGCTTTTTTTTTCTTCCCCCTCTGTTCGCGGGTGGCTTTGCTCCGTTTGCAGATGGCTCGCCCTGCCCATGGCAGCTTTTGCCCTGCTTGTGGCGGCTTTTGCCCTGCTTGTGGCGGCTTTTGCGCTGCCTGTGGCGGATTTTTGCCCTGCCCACGGCGGCTCTGCCTTCTCAGGTGGTCTGCCTGCTCAGAGAGGTCCCCGGGACCCAAACCTGGGGCCTCCCATGTGGTGTACCGGCGCCCTATCCACTGGGCTATACAGCCGGCCCCAAAGTTCATTTTCACATAGCACAACAGTAGCACCTCTGACATGATTGTTCATTAAGCCTAATAAGACAGCTAGAATTTTCCCAAAACTGTTCTCATTAAAATAAAATTTTATTTTTAAAAAATTAGTCTTATTTTTTAGGAAACAAACAGAAAAACCAAATACATGTTATAAGAATTACCTGAAAATTTGTCTCTCCCTTTTGGAAATCCTACTTAGGTATTTTGTCATAATAGGGTAAACAAAACTTGCTTTATAGAACTGTGTATTGTATAGTGTGGGAATATTTAATTCTGTTTTATTGAAATGGCTAAACATTACTCAAAGCACAGAAAAGATGTGGATGTTTTCCTCTAAAGCTTTCATACAAGTGAAAGAAGAAGAATGGTGTATTGCTTTTCCTTTGAATATGTAGGGAAAAAAACTAAGCTCTGTGATGAAAGATGGTCAATGAAAATACATCTGTCCAACTTTTGCTTAATCTAATGTTCATGAGGCTGATTTACCAGGTATCTTGCTTAGTTATTTTAGTATACAATAGCATATTGACAGCAAAACCTTTCATCATGAGGATTATCAGTATAAAAGCCTTTACCTGAATAATTTACATTGGCAGTAGAAAGGACATTGAATTAAGAATCAAGAAGTGTGTTCTACCTTTTCAATCAATCAACAAAAAAATTTATTGAATTCATATGTGTCAGGCAATTTGACAGGTACCAAGGAAATAGAATTGTAAAGGGCATAGTCATGGTCCTTAAGGAAATTAAATAAATAAACTGAAAAACAGAATAAGAGACAAGGGTGATAAGAGAGCACCAATGAGGGACAGTGGAAGGCTGCCCAGAAGAGGTGACACCTAAACCATTCTTAATTAGGGCTTGGATATTAGCTAGTACACTCCAGTCAAGGGAGCTGCATGAACAGGGTCTAGATGCAAAAGACAACTGCCACCTGTATGAGGAGTTCTAAGCAATCTGGGATTCCTGAAGAATGGAGAGGGAATCAAGTAGCAAAAGATAAGAGTAGCAGATAAGAAGGACCAGGGCAAGAATAGCCTGTATTTTATATAAATGAGTAAGGACCTTACTCATGATGTGGAAGTCCATTGAAAAGTTTTTAGCAGTTGAATGGTGTGGTCAGAGTTGTGTTGTGGATAAATCATTTTGGATACTTTGTAGAAGTTATATTTGAGAGGCACAAAACTGGAGACTGGGACACCAAAGTTTGTTGCAGTGATCCAGGCAATATGGCCAAAACTAGAGCATGGGATAGAGAAAAGGGGGTGAAGCAGGAAAATTTTTCAGGTTTATGGTATTGAATGGCCCTCCACTTGACGTCAGTGAAAGCGGAACAGCTACCAGTGCTAGTAGAAAGGTTTGGCTGATAGTTACTGAATCTATATTAGAAATCATAGTCATTTTTCATGTGTACTAGTTATTGTACTTGAGGTTGGGACTGCAAAGCTCTGACATCACTGTCAGAATTAAGGCATTTTTAATCTGTTTTTCCTTGGTAAAATATTGGCCTTGTTTTCCACACAGAATTATTGTGAAGATTGGATGAATTTAAAGTAGAAAGCACTGGAACCCTAAAGAATGTTTTAATATTGTTTTGTTGTGCATGTCGGTATGTGGTTATTTGTTATTACTCTGGATTAGAGTAATGTTTAAGAATACAGTCTAGAACCAGATGATCTGGGTTTGAGTTCCAGCTCTGATATTTATTAACTCTGTGACCTTAGGAGAGTTATTGAACCTGTCTCTTAGTTTCCACATCTGTAAAAAGGCTAATAGTAGTACCGTCATCATAGGATTGTTGTGAGGATTTAAATGAGTTAATATTTGTGAAGTGTTTATTTAGGACAGTGCCTGAAACTTAGTAAGATTTTGTAGAAAGGTAGATAGGGAATGAACATGATCACCTTATTCACAATAGGTTTCCAAGTGAAAGTCTCCTTTTAAATGGATTTATTCATCATATGTATGTGTTTATTCCCCATCCAGTGTGATGGAAGAATTTAAATGAAATAGAATACCAGTCTCTGCTCTCAAATGACTTACCTTATTGGGAAGACAATATGGTGCCATTTATTCATTTGATAAATAACTAAGAATTGATATCTAATTAGTGAAAGGAAATGCCAATGAATGGCACTTGTCCTCATAAGTGAAAGAGATCAAAATATAAGACATGGGTGGTAAAACTTTGGAGTAGTTGAAAAATACAAGAAAACTGAGCTCTGGTCTTTGAACTCAAAAATTCAAAAAGCTCTGAAAATGAAACTTTTTTTTCATTAATTTAGTGCTAAAACTCATCAGATGGCAAAACCTGACCTGAGCTAACCTCAAGATATTTATAATCTTAATTCTACTTGGTGTGCCTATTCATAAGTTTGCTGCAGGAATATTGGTGTATTTGATTACAGGGTATTTGATTTTCCTGCTAGAGATGTTACCTAATATATGATGGATGTACAATATATGTAAAATCCCCACAATTATGAATTATAAGCACTTCTGAACTCAAAATTTTGAGGGATTATTGGTTCATATAACACATTTATTTCAGACAATATGGAAAATACAGATAAGCAACAGTAATAAATTGAAACTTGCCTATGAATTTAAAATCACTGTGAGATAATTACTGTTCACCCACTAAGACTGGCTAAAATGAAAAAGATTGAGAACACTAGATGTTGGAGAGGAACTTTCATACATTGCTGGTAGGGCTATAAATAACACAACCACTGTAGAAAGCTGTTTGGCATTTTCTTATAAACTTACACATACACTTACCATACTCCCCAGCCATTTGACTTCTAAATATTTATTTAAGAGAAATGAAAATATATGTCCATAATGTTCATAGAGGGGAGCCGGTGTAGCTCAGTGGTTGAGCACCTGTTTCCCATGTACAAGGTCCCAGGTTCAATCCCTGGTACTTCCACACACAAAAAAAAGCTCTAAACAAAGGTGAAGGAAAGTTGTCTCCAAGTGTAAACTGCTTCCAAAGAGAAGGATTAATTCTGAAGTATACTTCAAAATCATTACTGTTCTGAAAAACAAAAAAAAATTACATAATGTTCATAGAAACTATTGGGGCTATTGATAATAGCCCCAAACTGGAAGCAGCCCAGATATCCATGAATAGGAAAATGGATAAAAGAACTGTAGTATATTCATATAATGTAATACTATTCTGCAATAAACAGGAACAAATTACTGATACATGTAACAACATTGATGAATCTCAAAAAGAGGCCAGATGCAAAATATATATGGTGTGATTTCTAGACTGTGCAAAACTAACCTAAGGTTATGGCTTTGTGGTTTTTCTTTCTTTTAAACAAGAGTTCCCTTCAGATTATTAACTGGAAACCTAAATGTAGAACAGATAAAAGCTGAGCTGCTCTGGTGGAAGGGAAAGAAGGGAAGAGAGACGTGATTGAATTATGTGATCTGTAAGATCCATTCTAGGTCTAAAGATTTCCTTCTCTGTAGGAGAGTTAAGTCACTATGAGCCTTTACATGTGTTCTGTTTCTCATGATCCTAACTAAACAAGAAAATAACAATGAACCATTATAGAGCATATTCTAAATGCTTTATGTGAATTAACTCATTTAGTTCTTGAAACAACCTTACAAGGTAGGCTCTTATCCCCATTTACACATAGAATATGGCAGTGGTGCCAGTTGGTAAATGATGGAACTAGATTTGAACTCTGTCTGGTTCCAGAGTCTACCACTACACTGCAGCTACCTCTCAAAATGGACTGAATTTTGCTTTGTACCTATGAAAGGTGGTAGCTTCCTGTGATAATGTTGCCTTTTATGTTTGCCTAGAGCTAGCCAACATGGAAGAGGATCCCAGATCAGCTGGAGTTGCTACATTTGTTCTTCAAGAAGAATTTGATAGATACTCTGGCTATTGGTGGTGTCCAGAAGCTGAATCAAGTAAGGGGATTCAAAGTAATATATTACAGTTCAATTAAAAGTATTAGGAAATTCAACTACCATTTGGTTAAGTGCACAGATTCTTTATCTTGGATAATAGATTTTAAAGTGATGAAGATTGATTCTGCTAGTAGTTATTTTGATTATACAGACTATATCCTATTATAACGAATTCTATTAAAAACATTTATATTGTGGTTTAGTGCCTCGGATCTCTCACCTCCCTTTGCTAATTTTCCACCTAGAAGCTGGTCTTGATAATGTTGGTGGCAATATTGGTGGCAAAATAAAAAATACCATACTTTAATGAGTCATTATAAAGATATGATTATGTTAAAGTGTCTCTAAGAATAGGTGGCCAAGTTGGTGTGTGAGCGGATGGGGGAAAAGGGAACAAATTCCTCCTTCTTTTGGCTGAATTTGCAGTTAGTTCACTGCCTGAGAAACACCTCTCTAAAACTGGCTTTCAGACTTTTTGACCATGATCAGTTAGAAATTTGCTTTACATTGTGGCCCAATACATTGTACATATACTGTATGGTATACATAAAACTGAAAAAAAATCTCAGTAAGTAATATGTCCTTCTGTGTGATGCACTCTAATATTGTGTAATATTGTGTTTTAAGTTACAAAACATTTTGCCATGATTGTATTTGTTAGAACATGATTTTGACATGAATAGAGAAACTGTTCAAAACAACTAGACTCTATTTAAACAGCATTTGTTTTTTATAGGAAATATTATAAATGTAATTAAATAATTCCTTTTTCAACAAAGAATATACTCATTTTAAGGTATGTGAAGACCAGAGTCCTTCAAAAGTGTTTTTCCCATCTTCAATTTTAACCTCTAGTGGAAGTGGTTTAGGAATAATTCATCTTGACACTGCAAAGACTAGTAATATTTTCATACATAAAAGGCAACATTTTTACATAAATTATTTTTCACTATGGGCAATCTAGTACTAGAAGAAATAGTTAATTATGGTTACTTTCTAGATTAATTCTAAATTTTCAAAATTTAATTCCTTTTAAGCTCCCAATGGTGGCAAAATTATTAGAATTCTATATGAAGAAAATGATGAATCCGAGGTGGAAATTATTCATGTAACATCTCCTATGTTGGAAACAAGGAGGGCAGATTCATTCCGTTATCCTAAAACAGGTACTGTAATCTTTTGGCATTTATATGCACTCATTTCCTCTTTCCAGACAAGATTTCTCTCTGCAGTCACCCAAAGATACAATCAATATTGGTCATTTATACCCTAAGTAAAGACGGGTTCATTAAGTGTCACTGTAATAGATTTTGAATTACAGGCTTATCCTTTTTCATTATTTTCAAAGGTGGGGATGTGCACAAAATTGGTTACTTTGAAGAATGAATAAGAAGATGCTTTTGTAAGCAAATAAAAGATTTCTAAGGGATTACATTCTTAATACACTAGTAATTTTTCTCCATTTTGCTGTTTACAGCATTTCAGTTGTGAAAGATAGAAAATTTCCCTCCTTTATTTCATACTGACTCTTGATATTTTTCAGCCTCCTTATTTTTGATACCCATATTAAAAAGTATGAATTTGAGACAGTGCTCTGAGATTCTTCTGCAATAAAACCCTACTATGTACAATATTCCTGACTTAACTGAAGTGTAAAGATGATCATTCTGGCAAAATTAATTTGAATATGATGAAATGCAACTTCTCTAGTTCCCTGCTTATGAATGAAATAGTCATCTCCTGAGATCATTTAAATAGTAAAGTTGTTTTCTGACCGAAAAAACAATAGTGGGTAATATTAGAAATGCATCACTATTCATTTTGTCTCTTTCTAAAGGCACAGCAAATCCAAAAGTCACTTTTAAGATGTCAGAAATAATGATTGATGCTGAAGGAAGGGTAAGTATAAAATGTTGTGTTGACTGTGTCATTTGACTGGTCTAGTCAGTTAGACTAGTTGAGATCTTAAATATACTCTTTTACTTTTTGGATTCACTGAACTTGCTAAGGCATCCGTGAATCACGATTTCAGGTTGACCAAAGTTTCTACTTTCAAAACTCTGCTGGTTCCCAAGATAGGAATATGGGGGGAGAAGTGTATTTACCACTCCTTTCCAATAGTCTTTCTTCTTTGCCTTTGTTAATTCTCTAGATGAATGTTAAAAACAAACAAACCAAAAAAGATATTGTGGTTATTGACTGGTTAGTTACTTTTCGTGTTGGATAGATATCTGTGGTGGACTAAATATCTCACATTTCTTTTGTACTGCTGCTTTCCATTTCGGCAGTAAAATGCTTATTATAAGCTGCATGCATACAAGGTTAGTTTAAAAGTAGTCTTCTCTGCTAGACTTTTAACGGGAAAATGTTTGCTTAGCCAGGGCCATTTCATTAATAAAGTGCACAAATATATTTTAGGCTAAAATGTAGGGTGCAGGGAACTATTACCTTTTAGATAACTAGAGTAGATCAAAAGTGAGGAAAACTGGATTTTACCAGTAATTATCAAGAGCTCTGTTAGGCATAAAGGGGATCAATATAGGTAACCTGCAACTTAACTGCTGGTTTTGCTACATCTTGCACGTAGTTTTTGATACCTAAGTCTAAAATGTTATCATGCTGTTAGATAATGGTTTAAGTAGACTAGTGAGCCAATTAATTATCTAAGTTTTCTATAACTTTTGATTGTTTTTTTCTTCTTTTAATAGATTATAGATGTCATAGACAAGGAATTAATTCAACCTTTTGAGATTCTGTTTGAAGGAGTTGAATATATTGCCAGAGCTGGATGGACACCAGAGGGAAAATAGTGCGTATGTTAAATTGTCACTACTTTACAACTAATTTAGGTTCTAGAGCTTTAGAAGTGTCTATGCTGTTAGGTTTGCCTTAGATTTGGAGCTCCTTTCACATGTAATCTTGCAGTATAGTTATTTCTGCAGATGAATATTTCCTGAACTAAGTGGACTTGTAAATTGTAATCCTTTAAGCACAAGTGCATTCTGCCTCTTACTTAGCCAGTCATGGTTTCACAGTGTTATTTGTGGTTAAATTTTATGACTTTAAGGCTCATACTTAAATTTTTTTATTTTTATTGTATAATTTAAGCAGAAATTTGTAAAGCTTTATGTGAAAATGATTGTCTATAATTTCTGTGTTTAAATATAGACAATAGGACTTCCATGAGCCTGGCATTTCTTCACTGTCATTCATTCATTTATTCACTTACAAATAAATAAATTATATCTGTACAATCTAAAATTTCCCATTTTAACCACTTCCAAGCAGTGGTGTTAAATACATTCACAGTGTTGTTTCTACCATCACCCTTTTCCATTACCAAAACTTTTCCATCATTCCTGGTAACCTTTAATCTACTTCTTGCCTCTGAATTTTCATATTCTAGTTATTTGATATAAGTGAAGTCATAAAATATCTGTCCTGATAATACGGTAGTTCTATGTTCAATTTTTTGAGGAGCATCTTCTGTTTCCACAGTAGCTGCACCATTTTGTATTCCCACAAACAAGGGTTTGACTGGCATTTATTGATACTAGAGGGACTGAACATTTCAAAGGCCACCTGTGATTTTGGAAATCTAAAGAAAAACACTTTTTAAAAACTCTTTAAGTTTACCTTTTAAAAATAAATGTAGGAGTGGGTGTGTAGTTCAGTGATTGAGTACCTGCTTCGCATGTATTTAGTCCCAGGTTCAATCCCTGGTACCTCCTTAAAAAATAATAAATAGGGGCCGGCTCGATAGCCCAGTGGATAGGGCACCGGCATACCACATGGGAGGCCCCGGGTTAGGTTCCTGGGGACCTCTCCTAGCGGGCAGACCGCCTTGAGAATGGCAAGCCGCCGTGGGCAGGGCAAAAAACTGCCACGGATAGGGCAAAAGCCGCCACGGGCAGGGCAGGTAGCCCGCGAATGGAGCGCAGCCAGCCACCCACGAACTGAAAGCCGGCTGTGAATGGAAGCAGAAGCCGCCCACAAGTGGGGAAAGCCGCGCCTGCGCAGTGACCAGTCTCGGCGCGTCGCCGCAGTGGGGGGGAAGGGGAGATATGTAATAAAATAAATAAATCTTTAAAATAATAATAATAATAATAAATAAATAAATATAGAGTATTTTTAATTATTTGTAAATGATAGGGGAGTATTTTTCATTTTCTGGGAACTTGCTTTATTTCTGGTGCTTCTTTTTTATTTGTTTAAATAGCGCTTGGTCCATCCTACTAGATCGCTCCCAAACTCGCCTACAGATAGTGTTGATCTCACCTGAATTATTTATCCCGGTAGAAGATGATGCCATGGAAAGACAGAGACTCATTGAGTCAGTTCCTGACTGTGTGACACCACTGATTGTCTATGAAGAAACAACAGATATCTGGATAAATGTATGCATTTTTTCCTGTACTTGGTTGAGTATTTTCTCAGAATAATAAAGCAAATTAAGTTTCATAGCAAACTATGAAAATTAAAATTTTTTTTCAGTTCAAAGGAACCATGAATATTTTTTCCTTAGTTTGATTATTTCAGGTCTGAATGAAGGTTCTAGAATGGAATGGTTTATAGATAGAAAGTGCATTTCATTGAAATGGCCTCTCCCAAGCTGCATGTTTGCTGTTGCTCCTGGACATATCAGGTGTTAAATACACAGCTTCATTGCCAACCTCTTCAGTGCTTCTGAGAGGACTTTAGGAGTTCTGAGTAGAGAAAAGACTTTTAAGTTGGCCAGCTATATCAAAATACACCAGTTACATTTTCCAATTTACCAAAAAAAAAAAAAACCAAAAAAACCTAAAGGTATAAAATAAATAAAGCCAGCTCACTTACTGGCTACACATAGGCTTCATACGATTCACCTAACACAGATGAACAATCTGTTTTTCTCTCAACTGTTAGAATATTTCTTCTTGGAAAAGAAAATTTAAACAAAAAATGTCCTCATCATTTCTGTAATAAATTTATATTATTAAACAAGCCTTGTGTCATGTTTCAGAGGATTAGAGAGATGGTGAGTAAGAAAAAGCTTTTGGTTATGTATTCTTTTTTCGCCATTTGGAAACATTTATTTCTAAATTGATCAAATATTTGGCTAAAGTAAGATAAATCTGAAAGGCCCAGGCAAAATCTGTAATTGTAAATATGGTATACACCCTTAGCACTGACTATTTATACTTCAAATATGTTTATCAAGTAATTGCTACTTTCTCTAGCTTAACTGAATTGCTTATGTAGTATTTTCATTAATGTGTATAGTAAATGAAGCTATTCATTTTGCAGATCCATGACATCTTTCATGTTTTTCCCCAAAGTCACGAAGATGAAATTGAGTTTATTTTTGCCTCTGAATGCAAAACAGGTTTCCGTCATCTATATAAAATCACGTCCATTTTAAAGGAGAGCAAATATAAACGATCCAGTGGAGGACTGCCTGCCCCAAGTAAGAAATCTTTTTGATTTAAATAGGAAAAAAATATTAATAGAAAAAAAATAAGGTGGGAGGGACAGAGTAATGTAATGTTTCTTTTGTATACTTAATAAGAAGCAGTACTTGCTTCATTGGCCTCAGAAAGTTAAACTAACATGAATACATGGATGTGTAAAAACATAGGACAAAGTTTTTGACAGATACATAATCTATTAATAGTGGATAATCAATCTCTGGATAGTGAAATTGTTTTTACTTTCTGTTTTTGCCTTGGTATACTTTTTAATTTGTTTAAAGTGAGCCAATCTTTTTATATTTAAAAAGCTATTTTTAAAATGTTATACAATTATTAGGTTTGTTTACATACTAGATTTTTTTTTACACTATTTGCATCTTCGTTGAAGTCAGTTTATAGTTGCATCTCCTTAGATTGATAGAATTTTGTTGCCCAAAGTGAAATTAAGTATTATGTCAGCTGAAGTTAAATTTCTCTTTAAAAAGTGGGGTTTGGGGCCGGCTCGATAGCCCAGTGGGAGGCCCCGGGTTCAATTCCCGGGGACCTCTCCTAGCGGGCAGACCGCCTTGAGAATGGCAAGCCGCCATGGGCGGGCCAGAGCCGCCATGGGCAGGGCAAAAAGCTGCCACGGACAGGGCAAAAGCCGCCACGGGCAGGGCAGGTCGCCTGCGAATGGAGCACAGCCAGCCACCCGCGAACTGAAAGCCAGCCGTGAACAGACGCAGAAGCCGCCCACAAGCGGGGAAAGCCGCGCCTGCGCAGTGACCAGTCTCGGCGCGTCCCCGCAGCGGGGGGGGAAGGGGAGATATGTAATAAAATAAATAATAATAAATCTTAAAAAAAAAAAAAAAAAAAAGTGGGGTTTACTTCTGGGTAATGTAATACAGAATGGTTGTGTAAGCCTAGAAAAAGTGGAGTGGTACATTGCATTTTTACTTCTCATGTATTTTTTTAAAACTGGAGTTATATAGTCTTCTACTTTAATAATACAGAGTTCATTTTGGGGCTTTATGGTACATTATGTTACATGCTTAACTGCTATTTTAACTTAACATAGTAAACATGACCTTTTAAATATCATTCCATTTTGGAAAATGATGAGCTACATCTTGGGAATAGCAGAGTGAATACTGTCTATGACTCTGCTTTTTTCTCTTAGCCTAATTTTTTAAGGCTGACAAGACCTTGTATATCCATAAAGGGGAATGTCTTCCTTGAGATTCTTAACTTAACTTGGCCTTCAATGTAAAGTTGTCCTTACTGACTCTTCTGTTGTTCAGAAATGCTCTTAGGGGATTCAAGAAAGTTTAATGTTGAAGACTGGTCAGAGAGCTGTGTAGTTAACTAAAACAACATTTTAGGACAGCAGTAAAAAGGTAATTTAAAATTTTATGCACCAGTTGAAGAGCATAAAAAGAGCTATTGCCTCAGTTAACATTCATCTCAGAACACCAAGCCTGTGCTCTCTGTCAGTGTCTATTTCTGGCCCCCTCAGTTTGTCAACCTGTTCTTTCCTTCTCCCTCCATTTGTCTTAGTTTTTCTTGCTCTAAGTCTTTCTCCTTTTTTCCTGGATGTCCACTTCATTTTCCTTCCTCCCTTCTTGCTTCTTCCTTAAATGATTGTAATGTGAAACAATTAGTATTTGTTATATATGTGTTAAATACTTTCTAACTGTAAATACTAAGTTGAATTTTTATATCTAAGAAAAATTAAACTGTTGATTTTTTTTTAACTTGTATAGTCCCCTACTTAAGACCCTAAACCATTATCACCTTGTTTTCAACTGTCACTCCCCATAGCCATAGGTTTCAGCAACTAGGAAACTAGAAATGATTTTCATTTTATAAACTCGTCTATAGGCCCTGAGAGAGGCCCGTAAAGATAAATGGGGCATGTTGGTATTTACTATGGCAAAAACTTACTCAGGGTTGTTTTGTTTTGTTTTGTTTTGTTGCAAATGAAAAGCAATTGAATTACAATTTTTCTTCAGTGACTTTGAAAATAGTTTGTTGCATTTCTGAAAGAAATAGCTCATTCAGGTCATTGGACTTCTTTGGTTACCAAAGTCTAGGAGTTCAGGTGCCTTTGAGTTTTTTACTAGCTTTGCTATAGGAATCTATTTTGCTATTTTCACATTATCTACAGGGGTCCTTCTATCATTCCAGAGTGTTGTGAAGACTCATAACACAAAATTAACCATTATAAAGTGGACAATTCTGGGAGTGGATGTGGCTCAAGTGGTTGGGCGCCTGCTTCTCACATGGCAGATCCTGGGTTCGGTTCCCGGTGCCTCCAAAAAAGCAGAAACACACAACAAGCAAAACAAAGGAAAAAACTATTCAGGGGAGCCGATGTGGCTCAGTAGTTGAGCACTGTCTTCCCATATACAAAATCCTCAGCCCCAAGTACCTAAAAAAAAAAAAAAGTGGACAATTCAGTGGCATTGAGTACATTCACAATGTTATGCAACTACTATATCTACTAGTTCCAAAACATTTTCATCACCCCAAACATAATTTGGATTTTTTTAATGCAGGTTTTTTGGGGAAAAAAATAGTATAGAATATTATTCTTCATTGTTCATTATGCTGATAATCTGGTATAAAGTACTGAATTATGACTATATTTATCTTTAGGTGATTTCAAGTGCCCTGTCAAAGAGGAAGTAGCAATTACCAGTGGTGAATGGGAAGTTCTTGGCCGGCATGGATCTAATGTATGTTCTTTTTATTCTGTTGTTTGGTCAATATCTGCTGTGTGTATGCAGTACTAAAAATCCGTAATGCAACTTAATATGACCACAGTGTTTTGAAAATATTAAGTTAGGGCCTAATAGAACTCAAGTTGTTGGAAAGGAAGAATCTTGGTTTATATAAATCTCACTGGTATTGTATGTATTATGGTTCCTAATGGTCACTATTTTCAAATATATTGTTGCTACCCAGTAAGGAAAGGACTGGTACATACTTTCAGATTCTGGCAAAAATTGTGTGTTAGGATATAGTTTGAAAATTATTTTTAAATCTATTATGGACTACTGGTCTCATTTCTATGTTAGAAATTGAATTTACTACTCCTAATAATAGTGATCATCTTACATTTACCTGCTTATCTCACACTCTTAAATTTCAGCCAGCCCCTAAAAAGAATGATGGGCATTTACATAGAACTTAGATTGATAAGGAAGAGAAGGGAAATCTACCTGCTCTTTCACTCTCAGCATGTAGCCTTCTGTGGCAAGTCAATGAATTCTTTTTTTTTTTTCTCTGTCATGGTACCTTGCGTTTATTTTAACTTTCAGTTATGTGGTTAGTTTCATGAGATCTCTAAGAACTCCATCCTTGATATGTGTGATACATACAGTTAAGTTGATTTATGCTAAAGTCTAATTTTCATGTGACGGTCTCACATGGCCTTTTGGTTATATATCCAAATATATATCTTTTCTGTTTAGGGACCTTAGATATTTTTATTACCCGAGAAAAATCTTAGTGTGGAATTATAGCTTCAGATAACAGAAAACTACACTAATGTAAATTTCATGCTGTGTAATGGTTGTCGTAGGATAAAAGCCATTAGATAATATTCAAGCAA
>PVKH010004819.1:0-22865 GCA_004027955.1 Chaetophractus vellerosus | reverse complement strand
GGGGCAAAGTCGCCGTGGGCAAGGCAAAAATCCGACATGGGCAGGGCGGAGCCCCCACGGGCATGGCAAAGTCACCCATGAAACACGGAGCTGCCGCCTGCGAAGCACAGAAGCCGGGCAGACCGCAAAACACGGAGCACTGCTGCCCACAAAACATGGAGCAGAGCCGCCCATGAAAACAGAATGGAGCCACCCATGAACGGAGTGAGCCGCCTCCGCAGAGGGCCGACTCGCCGCAAAGACGGGGTGAGACAAGAAGCAGACATAGAAAAACACAGAAGAATGGACGCACAGCAAGAGCAAGCAGAAGGGGGGTGGGATATGTAACAAAAAAAAAAAGTTTAAAAAATTGTTAAAAAAAAAAAAAAGGAAGGGGATACAACACTGCTACTCAAGAAAAAGATCAAAGACATAACATTTTACAACCCAGAAGTCTTTTATTTTTTGTACACTTATCATGCCTTGATTCCACAGGGAACAGATTTCAGCAACTCTGGCTCCCTTACATTTGTTTTCACAAAGTGTGCTTCTCTAGGTAGAGCAGGCTAGCATTTCAGTTGAGCCCAGGTACCTTTCTCTTTGGCTTCCTTCTTTTTCTCATGATTTTCTTTCATGCATTTTAGGAAGCTATCTCAGCTCTCAATATGTATATTAATTCTGTTGGTAAGAATATTAACTTATTTTACTTCTGTTGGTAAGAATCTTAACTTATTTGGTTATAATACCATACAGCATCCTGGGAAACACTGCGGACTCTTCTGGTTTTGCCGTGATACATTTGTAAGCATTCCTTTTTGAACAGTGCCCATTCCCTTGATATCTACAAATCACCTTTCTTGTAGATTCATTTGTATGTGGCCAAAGCAACAACTCCATGTTTCCTAAAAGGCCCCTCCACTTTCCCTTTGTGTTTGTAATTTTGGCAAATTATTGCAAGATGGCAGTTCCAGCCAAAGCCATAACTACAGTTTTTAGTGGAAAGGTCAAAGAGATATAGAAATTCAGCATGTGGAAAGAGGGTTAAAGTGATGAATCACATGGGCAAGGCTGGACAGAGAAGAAAGTAAAAACAAGTATTAGCTGATATATTTCAAAGGATAGGGAATACTCAAGGGTAGGAAACCATAGGAGGAAAGTGCTCCTGAAAAGATAAAAAGTTACTGGTGGAAGTTTAAGATTTTACAGATGAAGTGAAAAGCAATGATGGCATGGCTCATGCAAATAAACAGTTGAACTGGAGTAGAGGTGCAAGTCACTCGCTTAGAGAAAATCAGAAACTGAGGGATTAGGGTGTTAGGAAAGATATCTATATGGATGCTGAAATCTCTCTAAGATGACCACAGGAATAAGGATGAAGAAGGACGAGAACCAAATTCTAAAGTAACCAACCGATATGGAATATCCAGTGGTTAATAAACAACCTTTATAAATTTCTATACTTCTAGTTTTCTATAATATTCAGCAAATAAATACATAAATACATAAAATATATGAGAAATATAAAAAAGAAATTCAGAACCAATTTAGTGCAAATGGCTAGAATTCAATGAATAACTTTTCTTTAGATTTAAATAGACCTGTCAAAGGAAAATGCACTGGGAGAAAATATTTGTAAATCATATATCTGATACAGAACTTGCATCCAGAATATATAAAGACCACTTATTACTCAATAACATAAAAGCAATAGCCCAACTTAAAAAATGGGTAAAAGATTTGAATAGAAATTTCTCAAAATAAGATAATGATTAGTAAGTACATGAAAACAAGATAAAAATCATTAGTCTTTAGGAAATGCAAATCAAAACCACAATGAAATACCACTTCACACCCACTACAATGACAAAAATAAAAAAGATAAACGGTAACAAGCACTGGCAAGGATGTGGAAAAATAGAATCCTCATACATTATTAGTGGGAATGCAAAATGGTACAGCCACTTTTGAAAACACTCTGCCAGTTCCTCAAAAGATTAAACATAGAGTTACCATTATGATTCAGCAAGTCCATTTGTAAATATCCACTCAAGAGAAATGAAAACATATACCCACACAAACTTATACACAAATGTTCACAGCAACATTATTCATATTAGCCAACAAGTGAAAACAATCCAAATGTCCATCATTTGATGAATGGATAAACAAAATGTGGTATTTATTCATATAATGGAATATTTCTCAGCAATAGAAAAGGAATGGATTACTGCTACATGCTACAACATGGATGAACCTTGAAAACATATTAAGTAAAAGACGGCAGACAAGAATGACTGTATTTGAATGATATGATCCCATTTATATGAAATGTCTAGAATATACAAATCAGACAGAAAGTAGATTAGTGGTTGCCTAGGGCTGAGAGACAGAGGAGGGAAGATGGGGAAGAGACTGTTAATGGGTACAAAGTTTTTTTGGGGCAAAGTGACAGAAATAGTCTAAAATTAATTATGGTGGTGATTGCACAACTCTGTAAATATACAAAAAAAAAACCTGAAACTTTAAAAAAAACTAAACTGACCTGAAAAAGGGATCCTTTCTTATTGATCTGCCTCCATATTTTTTCTCATAGTATTGTAAGAGGAAAATCCACAGTACACACTGCAAATAAGGCTAAAACAAGAATATGTTAACATTTCATTACTGAATTTTTTAAACCTATATCAACAGAACCAAACCCACATACATCTGGCTCCTTACCATCACCAAAAAAATTAATCATAATTTTCCTTTTGCTTGCTTGTCATATGATAAAGAGAATTAAGAATAAATTTAAAACAAATTAAGGCAGAATTAATTTTAGTAAAATAATCTTTCACATATTTTTTCTACCTTTGTAAACTGCATTTGCTGTCAGCTTCATAAAACATAATCAAAGAAAACAATCTTTTTTTTTTGCTTGTAAGCAAGCCAGAATTGTAATTAAAAAGAATTAATAGGGAAGTGGATGTGGTGCAAGCAACTGAGCTCCCGCCGACCACATGGGAGGTCCCGGGTTCAGTTTCCAGTACATCCTAGAGAAGACGAGCAATACCACAAGCTGGGACAACAGGCAGGCGCAGCAAGCTGAAGCAACAAGATGATGCCACAAGGAAGCACAAAGAGGAAAGACAGTGAGAGCACAACAAAACAGGGAGCTGAGGTGGCTCAAGCAACTGAGTGCCTCTCTCCCGATGGGAGGTCCCAGGTTCAGTTCCTGGTGCCCCCTAAAGAGAAGGTGAGCAGACACAGAGAGTACACAGTGAATGGACACAGAGTAGACAGTGAGTGCAAAACAGTGGTGGTGGTGGGGTATAAATAAATAAGAAATAAATCTTTAAAAAGAAAAGGAATTAATAGCATGTTGATGAGCCAAGTATCTTAAAGTGGACATATTCAGTATATGAGAGATTACCACACACAAATGAGGTAGCATTAACTAACACACTTGACTTTTTATGCATATTAGTTTTTATGATAGGCTAAAACTAAAAAGACAGTGTTAAAACCATACAACCAAACTATTCTTCAGGTAACATGCTAACACAAAAAACACTTTTTGTTATTTCTTACCGATATAACAGCTACCAAAAGCCTATCCCATGGATTATTGGTATCCTCATTTTTTTGTATATTCTTCCAAGAAATCTAAGATAAAATTTTTTGAAAATTTATATGCTGCAATGTGTAGAAAGAAATTTCATTTCGTTCAGTAAATATATTCTGTAAAATAAATTAGCTATTAATATTAGTAGCTATGTTTTGTATTTAGATTAAAATCTACCCCACCCCAAAACATTTCTATCAGGTATAAATTAAACATATTAAACTGTAGTCAAAAAAAGGGTAGAGGGATTAGTGAGTATAATTAATCAGCAATTCTCTGAAGTCAAGAATTCATTGCTTAATTTTTTTCTAATCACACAGAAATTTGCTTTAATTATCCAGGTTTAATAAAATTAATCTCAAGCACACAAAAACAAATATTGATTGAAGCCAGATTAAATTTCTAATTATGTACATCATTCTGGGCATCAAAGAACATGTAATAGAAATAGTTCTTCTCCTTTAAGAAATTTACAGTTTAAAGACATACTAGAAAAGACCCCAAAGTAACCTAAAATTGCTGTATTAATAATATCTAAACCAAGTAGCAGTTGTTAACCTGATGCTTTCAGTACAAGAACTAAGATCTCAAAGATCAGACAGTACAATATTAAAATACCTACCTTTATGAAACTAATCAGGCAACCCAAAAGTGGATAGATTGGAATGGCTATGCAAAAGATATAATGAAGAACAGTTGTAACCATGTATCCCATAAAGTAAGTTATTTCGGTGATTGCAATACAAGCCAAGGCTGTCTAAAGGGAAAAAAAAAAAAAGCAAGTAAAAAAGTGTTTAGAAATTTCCATCCAAACTTACCTGTAATTTGTGCCTCACATTTAGCTATGTTGCCAATCCTCTAATAAAACATGGAACCAGAGGTGATATTTAGGCTGATAATGTCAGTGCACTGGTACCAATTGTTTTTAAGTGGCAACTTTACCATGCCAGTTATTAAATGCTTTCATTATAACCTTTGCATTGAGTGGATGATGGAAAAGACAAAAAGATGCTGACAGCTATTATCTAAATTCTGTACTTATAAAAGACAATTTTGTGTGTGTGGATAATCATGAAAGAGGTCATTAATTTCTGTTAAGCTGCTATGAAAAGTTAGGTTGAAATAATATAAAATGTGACTTACCACAGAAAAGATAAATGACCAAAATTCTTTGGTATTTAAAACTTTTTTAAAAGTGAAAGAAGCAATATAGGTAAAAAGAATAACTGATGGAACATAACCAATAAGGCAAAAAACCTGTAAAAGAGAAATGTATATGCTTCATGTGAAAATAGGAACAGCTAGCAATACATACAATATTAAATACCAGTCATATTAAAATTTTAAGGGATAATTACTCTTTAAATTTTATAGCTAAACAAATCATTCAAAAACGGGAACTGTCATTACTCAAGGACTTACATACATTTCTCCCATATCAATAAAAACCATGCTTTATTGTTAATGCAATCCTGAGTAAGTCACTTGAATCAAATGCTATTTGTAGTTCATCTACGATAACAAGTAAAATGTTATTTTATTATAAAAAGCAATTATAGGTGGTTACAACTTTATCTCTCTTAATCAAGGATTAGCTACCATTGTAATATACAGCACTTAATATATTTTGCAAAGTTCTAAGAAAAACATTTATTAATTTATAAGTAAGAATTTAATATGTAAGGTCATTATGATCTCTGTGAAAATTGCTTGCTTTCAGCAACTCCAATCCCACCAAGCTCCGTTTTCTTCTTTTTCTAACAAAAATCATTCACATTACAGGATCTGTTATCAGTGATTCACATGTACATGAATGCAAATCAGATTCTCCCTTCATATTTTAAGCCATATTTTAAATTATGGAATAAAAATTTTTTTGTGTGTATGAAATTATTTTCAGGCCTAAGAAAAGGGGAGACATTTAAAGGAAGTACTGTTGAAGCAATCCTGATTACATACAAGTAGATGGTCTACATTAAAGACCACTTGAGTTTTAAGGAATAATTGTATAATGGTAGTTAGAGTAATTGTTAAAAGTTACTTACAGTAATATAAATTGCATTGATATAGTTATCATATACAATAATTAAACAGGCACAGCCTCTATTTTTTAAAAAACTTACTATCCAAATTACTCAACTAACCAATTGTCACGTGTATAAACACTTAAGATTTTAAATGATGGTAACTTACCACAGAAAGGAACTTCACAGCATAAAAATATAATCCATAATGAAATGCAAATAGGCTTCCTAGCATCAAAACAAGAACAATAAAAAATAAGGGAATATCAACAATAGCTTGTCCAATCCAATATGAAGATGGTAGAAGACCTGAAAGTTTAAGTTGAGTATAAGCTTTGATCTAAAAAAAAAAAAAAAAAAAAAAAAGGAAGAAAGGGAAAAAGAATTTATTACAATTGTAAATATTTTACAAACAGAAAGCTCTGGCAAGTTATTTGAGAATTCTTGATTTTACATTAACAAAACAAAATGATCATATTCCAGGTATAAAGTTAATAAAATGCCTCCTTACGGCTAAATATAAATTCACCCTAGCCTTTAATTTGGCTCACTATTTCTGACATATAATACTTTCAATGCAATTTTTAAGAATCGGAATAAAACAGTATTGTTAATTCACATGAAACTAAAATAAAATGAAAGACATGATAGAAGTTATAGATGCACAAAGAGCGATCCAATATTAGAGCAGCCAAAAACACTGTTGTTTTTGAAAATCTGTTGAAATAGATGGAAAGATATGTTTTAAACAGCAAAAGGATTCTCAATTTTAAAAATTAAACTTTCATGACAACACTAATAAACTGCCAAGTACCCAGTAGATTTACATAGGGCTTTCAGCTTAAGTGTAAAAATTTGGATAGATAATGCAGTTGAAAGCATGTTATATACTCTTGATATTCTTGAGTAGTACATAAATTATTACTACCATAAGTAAATAGCATTTTAACCTATACTGACAAGTTTTACTAAATATCTCATGCTCTCATTATTTAATTTGAAAATTTTTAAATCTTTTATAAATCCAAATACCTAACAACCTCATTAACTTGAATTTTAAAGATTTGGTAAACCTTTCATCTATAAAAAAAAATCTATGTCTAATAATTAAAGATATTTTACAAAAGAGCTGGCCACAGAGTGAGGTAGGGAGAGATGGAATATAAAGATTAGTCAAAAAGAAAAGGGGAAATGAGAAAAACTGGACTTTCATGTTCAATGACATCAGACATATGCAAATTCTTTATAAGTATAAAAACATAAACCAAGTCAAATACAATTATTTTCAATAATTCATGCTTTTGTAACTCTTAGATTGCTGGTAGAGAAAGGTAAAATGGCATAGCCACTCTGGAAAACAGTTTAGCAGCTTCTGCACCCAGAGAAATGTAAACTTATGCTCACACAAAAACCCTTACATGTATGTTCATAGCAGCTTTATTAAGAACAGCTCCAAACTGGAAACAATCCAGATGTCCTTTAATAAGCAAATTTCTTAACAAACTGGGTATAGCTATACCTTGGGCTACTACTCAGCAATACAAAGGAATACACTATCTATATAAAACTGGATGAATCTCCAGGAAATTAAGTTGAGTGAAAAAAGTCAACCCTGAAGGAAATATACTGCAATTCATTTTCACATTCTCAAAACATCATAATTATAGAAATGGCAAACAGATAAGTGGTTGCCAGGAGTGCCAGGCAGAAGTAGGGAAGGTGGGCATGTGGCTAGAAATTGGCAACAAGAGTGATCTTTGTGATGATGTAACTGGTCTGTATCTTAACTGTTTAAATGTCAATATCCAGGTTGTGATAATTGTACTATAGTTTTGCAAGATGTAGTCACTGAGGGAAACTGGATAAAGGGCACAGTGGAGCTATTATTTCTTACAACTTAGTATGAATCTACAATTATCTCAAAATAAAAGTTTAATTATAAAACTTTAAAGTTAAAATGACCAAAAAATGAAAATAATACAATTGTCCAGTAAGTTTTATCTTTGAATGGTAGGTAGGGTCGTGAATACTTTTTATTTTCTTTTTACACCTTTCTATATTTTCTGAATTGCTACAATGAATATGTACATTTATTACACAAAAATTGAACATCATTTAAATATTATCCCCCAAGACTCATATATTACTTTTATACTACAAATTTATCAAAGATTTAATCATCTACTATAAGGCTAATGCTCATTATTCATCATACTGTGTGAATTAATTTAGACAACTTTTCTCTCAATCAACTAAGCTCAGTCATGGAGAGAATGAAAATTTTGATTAGACGAGTAAGAGATACACAACCTCAGCAGAGTAGAACAGTGAAAGGCTTTGAACAGCCAGAAGACTCTAGAAGATCATCAACTTCCTGGTGGACATTGAAAGAGAAAGGTACAGAAAAGGTAGTGAAAGAATACCAAAAACATTCTAAATACATAGCAATTTTTCCTAGGCCCTGGTGATGACAATCACTTTCCATCTAACAAAATTAAGAGTCTTGTATATTCAATACTCTCTATTAAAGGCTAAAGGAAAAAGGTAGTTTGTTATACCAAATAAAAATAGGAAGATCAGAGAAAGTTCCCAGATCTACCACTTAAACAAGGTGAGTCAACCTGAGCAAGTTATATGAACACAAACATCCTCAATTTCCTTACCTGCAAAATAAGTAACATAAAATTTACCTCACAATGTTATGAGGATTAAGAATGTAATTTTTAAAGCACATGGCAAGGATTCAAGTAACAAATGTTAGTTATTACCATTACTAAAACAATAAACTATAATTAATTTTATATTCCATTGATTTACTCCTGAAATAATATTTATACAGAAGTCTTACACTCATGCAAAAAGGTTATTATTTGGTATGAGATTTCTTATTACCAAACTATACCTGTATTTTTTTTCTTAGTCATTACCTTATGATTCTCTGCATTTTCCATGGCAAAGTAAGGTGGCATTGCAGTGACAATGATTCCAAGCAAAGCTGCTTGAAAATACAGCTCAATTCTAAAAACTATATCAGTAACTTCCTAAAAGACAACCAAGGAATAAGAAATGGAAATGAGAATCACTTTATATCATCTTAGTACTTTCTAAAAGATCATCAAAACCTCTGAAGGAACATATAAAGGATATCTATCCTAGGCATAGTCTACTTGAAAGAATGGGTGGAAGAGTTATTAGCAGGCAGTGGGCTACAGTGCCAACTTTGCCACTTATTAAATAGCTACACAATTCTGAGGAAATCATCATATTTCCATTTTCTTATTTATAATACAGGATCATGTGGAATATAAATTAAGTTTCATCATTAAAAATAATAATAATGCACGTGAAAAGCAGCTAGCATTTCCACCAGTGATCCCAAACAATGATCATGATCATCTAAGAACAACTTTTAGTGTTCTTTACTGGATGCTGAACTATGAGTTAGCTGGGATCTTAGGACCATCCTTTTCACAATCAGAAAAAGCAATATCCAAGCTCAGCTTCCCATGAATCAGGAGATTCTTATCTCACAGGGGGGAATTCAACACTCACAGGTTCCAACATCCCTGGATGTCCCAAGGATCTAGGTGCAGGCAGCTAACTTTCCCAAACAACTCAATAAACAGCTGACATCTCAAATGCAGACTCCCTGAGACCAAGCATACTACATTATCTCTCACTCCCACCCCCCACAAAAGCCAATTTTCTCATCCTTGTTCTGTAAGAGGATATACCTATGGGAAAGGAAAAGTACCCTGCACTAGAGAAGAACCTATATGTTGTCTAGAAGATACCCTGGGCCTGACACACCCTTCCATGGCATGACATGGAAACAGAATGCATCCTGTTTTATTGACTCAGGACTTGTGAGATTTACCCTTCAACAATAAAGCTAATTTCTTAATTCATGCCATGTGACATTGCAGAATCTATCCCAAACTATGGTATGTGACAGTGAAAAACCCAGATAGAACCCACAGATAAGTAAACTAAGTAGTAAAAGAAGTGGAAATTAAAGAAACTATCGTTGGATTCAATAACACGGAATTTGATGAAGGAAGAAAAAATCATTATAAGGGCTATATGGATAGTTAACTTTAAAAAGTCCCCATTTCTTTCTCTTTGGTTTTTAAAAATGCTATGTACGGTATGTGTCAGTGTTTGAAGGAAAATCCAAGTTGCAAGATCCTTTGTGAAAATTATGGATACATACATTTGTAGTAATATCATAAAAACACAAGGAAATTATAAGTTATGAATTGTTATTTCTATGGAGGAAGAAATGAAACAAATATGGAAAGGGGTACTCTGGGGGTTTCAACTATATCTTTAAAGTTTTATTAAATAAAAATAGGTATGATAATATATTAACATTTGAACATAATTGTTCATTTTCTGCATGTTTGAAATATTTCACAATAAAAAAATCCCATGGGATTTTCAGCTTTGATGATTTCAATATCACCTATGTGCTGCTGACAAATTTTTACATCCTGTCCAGTAATCTGTCCATCATGCAAAAGCCACAAGGATAACCGACCGTTCAGTACACTCAAAACCGAAACAGTATCTCCATTCCACTGAAACAAAACAAAAACCTCTCTTCTACCTGTATTCTCAAAATTGGTGAATGATACACCTATGCAATTCATTATCCAAAACTATTTAAACAAGACTCCTTCATTTTTCTCACCTCACAAATGCAGCAGTTATGCCAATTTAGTTTTTTAACATCTTTTTCCCAGTATCCCTGCTGTGGCTGTTGCTACATTAGCTCAGACATTCATCTCCTCTTCTCTGAACTATTTATTAAAATAATCTCTGATGTAATCACCTCAACTTACTTTCCCCCTCTCCACGCAAACTACCCCCTATAGAAATTACTCTCCATTCTCGTGCCAGTGATCTTTCTAAAATGCAAATTTCATGTTATTTTGTACCCCATGACTAAGCAGAACTATAGGAATATAGTTAATCCTCTATGTGGCTTCCATTTAAAGATGGCAAAAATGTTACAGCAACCCAAAAGAGTTTTGGGTATCAATTACAGAGCCATGATCTTGTAGAAAAATGGAACATGTGTAATATTTCAGGGAAGGATTTTTTTACTTCATAGAGAAAATAGAAAGTATGACATGTAGACGAACCTTCATCCACATACAGAGATATAAAAATAGATAATAAGCACATGAAAAGATTCTCAACAGCATTAGCCATTAGGGAAATGCAAATCAAAATGGCAGTGAGATACTTCTTCACATCCACTAGGATGACTATAATAAAAAAAAAAAAAAGACAGATAATAACAGTGTTAGAAAGGTTATGGAGAAATTGGAACCCTCATTCACTGGTTGTGGGAATGAAAAATGGTGCAGCTACTTTGGAAAACAGTTTGACAACTCCTCAAAAGGCAACTCTAGTCCTATGTACTCACTAATAAAGAAATTAAAATACACATCCACACAAAAACTTGTACATGAATGTTCATAGCAGCATTATTCGTAACAGCCCAAAACTGGAAACAACCCAAATATCCTATAACTGATGAATGGATAAATGAAATTTGGTATATCCATTCAATGAAATATTATTCCACCATAACAAGAAGGCCAAGTCCAGGTGCATGTTATAAGATGGATGAGTCTTTAAAATGGTATGCTAAGTAAAAGACATAGATAAAAGAGACCACATAGTGTATGATTCCATTTACTATATAATAGATAAATCCATAGACACAGAAAGTAGATTAGTGATTGTCTGGGTCTGAGGTAAAGGGAGAGGAAATGGGTATTGATTGCTAATGTTACAAGGTGTTTTGGGGGTATGATGAAAATATTTTAAAATTGTTGTACAAAGCATTGTACAAAACTCTATGAACATCCTAAACACCAGTGAGTTGCACATTTTAAATGAGTATATAACATGGTATGTGAATGATATCTCAATAAAACTGTTTAACAAATATGACAATATAAAATATCAGAAAATGTTGTTACAGACAGAGATTTGCCCATTTATTTTTCAATATATGAAAAACCAGTCATAAGGATTGGGAGAAAAATGTTGAATATGTTGATATTTACAATCCAACAGTCCTACCCAGAGGAAAAATGGTATAGTCCGAGTAACTTCTCAAGGTTCTTTTAACCCTCCAATATAACCAAATACTCATTTTTAAATAACCTTAATTTTTATTCTGTGATTAATATAAGAATCCTAAACCCAGATGTAAACTATCACCACTCAAGTTTTAAAAAGACTAGGAGATGTCTTAAGATGAGCTTTTATAGATTTCATTTGTTAGTACTAATTGGATTTTATGTATATATAAGTGCAAATATATGTATCTATATATTTGATGTTATATCTTTATCTATAGTTCTATCTATCTATCTATATATATCTATATCTACATATATTTTTTAGCTTACTTGAAAGAATGGGGTATTCCAGATCTGGATGCTTTCAGTCACATTTAAATGATAAAGATAGTAGTTACTAATGATATTCATCAACACAGGTAAAGAATAAACCATAGTACTGTTGAAAACAGCTGTAAAAACATAGTCCTACAATAAGAAGATAAAAAGAGACTTATTACATACTACATATACATATAAGCAGTTATATTATTGCTGTGTACCAAGCTTTTTGCACCAGCTGAACAGATTCTCACCAACAGTACTAACTGCTGGTACAACAAGTCATGGAATAATACTTAATGATAGATAATAAAATCTGGTTGGGAACGTTCAGGTACTTTGATATTTTAGACAAAAATATAACCTAAAAATAAAATTATATTCCTGTAGTTTTACATACTGATGAAATTTCAGGACATAAAATATATCACAAATATATACAGCTAATTATTTCCAAAAATAAATTCTAATTTCCAACTAATGAGGCCAAATCAGCAATTAATTTTAGATGCAATGTTTTAATCTTTTATAACACACAAGTGGGTATTCGTGAACATATATTATTCTTACCTTTTCTGAATGCATCACATTTAAAGCTGCACTATGGGGAGCAGCAGATACATAATCAGTGTCATTAAACATTGTCACCAATATGTTCTGGTTTGTGAAAAAGCTAATAAGATCACTGATATCTGAGTCTAGTATGAAAAAACAAGCAAATAATAAAGAATCAGTTTAAATGAGAAACAGACATAGGCTTTTTAATAACACTGGAAGGATCACTGTATTTTAGAGAAATATATTATCTTTATTAGATAAAATGTCATTAAAAACATTGGTTCCAGAACTGGCCAGCCTGGATTCAAATTCCCATTGTACCACTCACATAATGTATCCTTCAAGTAAGTTACTTAGGTGCTCTAGACCTTAGTTTCTTCTTTTGTAAATTGGATATAATAAATGTGGTTAAAACGATCAAATGATTCAATAAAGGTACAGGGCTTGGAAATGAACCTGATACATAGCAATTGTGTTCATTACAGTTGCTGCTGTTACTATTACCACATTGAAAGTTTACCTATATAAATAATACTCATATGAAATCTAGTAAAATAGAATAAAAATCTATCTGGCCTTTAAAGTCTTTCCTCCCATTGCCATCATGTCTAAGTCAGAATCTCCTAAAGAGCCCAAACAGCTGAAGCTCTTCATCTGGCAGCTGAGCTTTGACAATAATCGATGAGAGTCTGAGAAGTCATGTTAAGCAGACTGGTAATGAGAGATCCGAACACCAGGCACTCCAGAGGCTTTGGCTTTGTCACATATGCCATCACAGAGGATGCAGCCAGGAATGTCAGGCCACACAAGGTAGATGGAAAAGTAGAGGAACCAAAGAGGGCTGCCTCAGAGAAGACTCTCCAAGACCAGATGCCCATTTCACTGTGAAAAAGAACTTTGTTGGTGGTGTTAAAGAAGACATAAAGACCATCACCTAAGAGATTGTTTTGAGCAATATGGCAAAATTGAAGTCACTGAAATCATGAGTAACCAAAGCAAGAAGAGAGGCTTTGCTTTTATAATCTTTGATGACCATGACTCTGTGGATAAGACTGTCATTCAGAAAAAAGCATAATATGAATAGCTACAACTGTGAAGTAAGGAAAGCCCTGTCTAAGCAAGATATGTCTGGTCCTTCATCCAGCCAAAGAGGTTGAAGTATTTCTGGAAACATTGCTGTTAGTTGTTGAGGCAGTTTTGGTGGGAATGACAACTTTGGTCATAGGGTAACCTTCAGTAGTTGTAGTGGCTGTGCTGGCAGCTAAAGTGGTGGTAGATATGGTAGCAGTGGGGATGGCTATAATGGATTTGGTAATGATGGAAGCAACTTTGGAAGTGAAGGAAGCACGATGATATTGGCAATTACAACAATAAGTCTTCAAATTTTGGACCCATGAAGGGAGGAAAGTTTGAAAACAGAAGCTGTGGCTCGTACAGTGATAGAAGCCAATAGCAGAAAACCAAGGTAGCCATGGCACTTCCAGCAGCAGCAACAGGAGCTATGGCAGTAGCAGAAGGTTTTAATTACTACCAGGAAACAATTCTTAGCAGAAGAGGGGAACCAGAGATATGACAGGGAAGCCACAGGTTACAAAAGATTTGTGAACTCAGCCAAGCACAGTAGTGACAGGGCCTAGAAGCTACAAAGAAGACATATTTTAGACAATACTCAAGTTTATGGGCAGAAAGCTCAAGGACTGTATTTGTGACTAATTGTATAATAGGTTATTTTCATTTCTGTTCTGGGGAACATCTAAAACATTCCAATAAAGAGTAATTTTTGTATTGTTTTGTTTTGCACATGCTATTGACTGCTAAATGTAATTGTCTAATCATGGCGCCGAATCCTTGAAGGATTGTTTAAACAAGGGTTGTTCAACATTTCTATGTAGCATATATAACTGATAAAAGTCATATGTTATAACTCTAGAGTGGGTTTGTTCAACTTCTGAAACATATTTTGCTCATCATGAACTCTGAAATAAAATAGTGTTGAAAATAACTAGGCTGCTATAATTTTATGATTATAATATAGCAGCAACAATAAGAATAATTTTTAAAACTATCATTTATACTTAAATCAAAATTTCATTTCTGTAATACATTATTCAGTATCAATAAAGTGTGTCATTAAATTTAGATTTCATGCAGAGCATGCCTTTACCTTAAATATATTTCTAAAATTCAATCCTCTGACCCATTTCCACCCTTTCCCCATCTCCCAACCAACACACATTCACAGACCTTCACACATTCTCACCAGTAGAATTTTGAAGAAGCAGACTTGACTTGTATTTATGAGGTTTATCTCCAGGTTTTAGGCAATATAAGTCTGGATCAAGTTTGATGGGAACCACAGCATTTTTAAAAGAATGATGCACCAAAAACATAAAAATCTGAACTGCGAAAAAAATTAAAAGAAGAAGCAACCTGAAAGGGAAAGAATTAATAGAGCTCAAGGTACATTAGTATATAAATCTATTACAAATCTTCTGAGAAAAGCTAAAGAAAGCTAAATTGAGAAAATGTCATTTTTGATCCTAGTTCTACTAGCTATAATGTTTTCTTTATATTTCAGTCTCTTCATTTTATAAATAGGGATTAATCTCACTCTTCCTGCTGTTTACAGAAAGTGGCCATAGGAATTAACTAAGAGGTACAAAAATATGAAAAATATAAATGCAAAATAAAATTTAATATATAATGACAGCAATTAAAAGTTTTACAAATAGACTGTCTCTCCCTCATTTTATAGAAGAAACAATAAATGCTAGTTTAAAAAAGTAAGGTTCTAAAAGTATTTGATGTAGTTATTTTTTCTCTGAAATTGTGAAATTTATAGTTTCAATTCTAAAAACTATATAAATTATTCACATATGTCTACATTTTAAAAATTGAGATGGTAACTCAAATTTGTAACCTTAAAAAACAACTCATCAGGCAGAAGAGTGATTATACTTACACTGATCTCACTGATTTACTTTCACGTTTCAAGTTCAGAATATGAAACTTTGCTATTGTATATATCTGCTGTTTCCAAAGGCTCATAGTGCTCAGTAGAGAAGCCTTGGTTTCAGAAAGAATAAGTAAGCTCTGCTCCATGTCATCAAAAGACTTTGAATCCATTTCTTCCTCTAGTGCCTGCTGAGTAAATACACTATAATCTGTTTGACAAAAAAAAAAAAAAGAGAGAGAGAGAGAATTGTGGTATATTCATTAAAAAGAAGAAAACCTTTCTGAAGCATGAGAATTTTCAAGAATCACTCCTCTGGTGGATATGGGGCAAATGAAACTCACATATACTTCATACTTTGGTAGTATCTACTAAAGCTGAACACATGCAAATCTTATGACCAGGAAATTCCTTATTAGGTATAAACACAACAGAAATACGGACACAGGTTCACCAAAATATATGTACAAGAATGTTCTTAGTCAGCAGCCCTATCCAGAAGAGCCATAAACTACAAAGAACTCAAATGGTGCATGAATAAATGTCTTGAAATTCTCCTACGATAGAATAGTATGAATCAAAGAAAGTAACCAAACCACTGTACAGCTACACAAAACAAAGTTGAATCTCAAAAACATAATATTGAATAAAAGAAAACAGATAAAAAAGAGACATAATGGTATGATGCCATTAGCCAAAAAAACAGACAAAACTAATTAAAGGGGATAAAAATCAGGATATGGTATTTTTATGTCAGTGCTTCAAATTAAAAGAGATGAAAGATAATAAGTGTTTAAAATTGGCTTTTTATATGATGAAAGTCACAAGGATGGATTTCTTAGATTTAAGGAAAAAAACTACCTTGAAAATTATTCTCAATTATAAAAAAAGAGTAAACATTAAAAATTCTAAAAGTGGAATGGGATAATGAAAAAAATAATACTTAAATACAATCTGGTTGTCCTGGTATCTTACTGCCATAGTAGTTTCCATTATCTGGAAAGCTCTTTCCTAAATTCATCACCATCTGTCTTTTCTTTGTCACCCAGGTTTCAGTTCAAATATCATCTCAACAAAGTCCTCCCTGACCAGACAATCTAGGTTACCTGCCTCCCAAGATCATCCCATTATTTCCTTCATAATTCTTATCACTATCATAAAATGTCTCGGTTTATTTATTTATTCACCTGTTTATTTCTGCCCTTCCTTCCCTAAAATAATATAAACTTCACATGCTTATAATTATTTGTCCTGTTCACCATTTATCTGGTCAATTAACTAAAACGGTTTATTGTTTGTTTTTTTTTACCTGCTTGGTCAAGTTCTGCTTCAACTTCTAGCTTTAAGAATACATCTTCCAAAGTCGTCATGGAAACACCATAAGAAATAACACCCAAATTAGAATGAGTGTCTAGAGCAGAAAACAAACCTAAAAGAAAAAAAAATGTTGCATGGTTAAGCATACTATTATGAATTATTCTAAAATATCTTTTAAAAATAGTACACACTAAATTTACCCTGCCAACACAGCAGTTTTCAAACTTTTTGGTCTTCTGATCTCGTTAACACTTAAAAATTGCTGAGGACTCAAAACTTTTGTTTATGGGGATATATCTATTAGATATTTTCTGTATTATAAATTAAAACTAATAAAGAGTTAACTGTATTTGAAATTAAAACAGAATACATTACTATATTAGAAATTGAAACTGAGAAGTATATATAAGAGAATACAGCAAAATTATTCATTTATTTTAATATAACAAAACTAAACCTATTACATGTTAACATAATTATTTTATTGAAAAAACTATACTTTCCAAAAAAATCAATAAGAAGAGGTATTGTTTTATATTTTTACAAGTTTCTTTAATGTCTGTCTTAATAGAGAACATGAATTTGCATATCTGCTTCTCCATTCAATTTGTTGTGATAGTCTCTGGAAAACTCAACTATATACTTGTAAAAGACTGAAGGTCAAACAGGCAAATAATATCTTCATATTATTATGTAAAAGTGTTAAATTCATGAACTCTGGAAAAGTTCTGGGACCCATCCCTAGGATTTCCCAGAACAATGAAAACCAGTGAGAATTTATCAAAGACATATGAGAGGCAACAAAGTATGGTGGTGAAGACCATGAGTTCCAGGGTTCTGGAACCAGTCTAGCTTAGTTCAAAACTCAGCTCCACCACTTTCTATGAGTGTTACCTTGAACAAGTTATCTAATCCTTCTATAGCACAGTTTCCTCATTTATAAAATGGAAACAATAATAGTATTTACCTTGCATAGTTGTTTAAATATTGGGATGACCAAATAAACTAATAATTGTAGGCAAAGACCAGTAGCTGACACATAATAAACACTAGGTAAGTGTTATTAAATTAAAGACTAGGGGGTAAGTAGGTGGACAGAACGATAGGCAGGATACATTAAGTTGGCATTTATATTTCAATCCAGTTGATTAACAAATTCACTTATTTTCCAAAAGAAACCTATTAACCTAATATAGAAACTTTTATCTAATTATGAGAAAAATACTATGATAATTCTGTACAACGTATCTACATCAATAATATCCCTTGAGCTATTAAGCGATTCCTAAACAGATGAAGGAAGCTTAGTTTGAAATCCTCATTATAAAGTATAAAATAATGCTTTCATTAAATTAACACAGGGTTTTACCATATATTTCACTATGGAATCATGAAACTGAAAAAGAACTTGAGAATATATACAAACAACAACATATATGCCTTATTCCCAGGAGGTCTAGAAGCAAACATGGAGCAATTTATTTCTTCCTTGGTAACAAGCGAACAATTATTTTTATGTTTTTCTTATATTTTCATGAGCATTTAAGTTAGCATATTAGTTACAGTTTCTTGCATGCTGTTTGCAAAAAAAAAAAAGAAACACATTAGCTTGTAGTATTTATGGTTTTCAAAGGAAAATAAATCAGGAACGGAATGTCTGGTCACCTGGGAACATGAAAATATTATATACAGAAAGTTAATCAAAGAGTAAATCAAGAAAACATTCCCAATGCAAGATCCTAGTTCAACAACAAAGAAATTTATAGTAGGTAATACCTGAAAATTTGTCCATGTCCTTGAAAGGCAAGCTATATACAAGTTGTTGGTCATTCTGTTGTAATAAAGTACCTCCAGGTATATGTTGTTTAACCAGTGAAGAAAGAGATTCCGTGGCACAGTATCTGTCTATGTACATGCTAGGAAAACCACACATCATTTTTTATGATTACTCAATAAAGAAACAAAAAAAGTAATTTCTGAATGTTTTAAATTAAATTTAGCATCATAAAAGATGGTTAAAGCACACTATGACAAACCCAAAAAATAACAGCAGTATATCAAGAATATAATAAAGAATAAAGATAATAAAGAATGAATGATACCTCAGGCGGTAGCCAATTCCCCATTTACTTTTGAGAAAAATTGAGGAACCAACACATTTCAACATTCCTTGTGATATGACAGCTTTCCTATCTGCAAACAGATTTACATTTCAATTTTTAAATTTATAACAGCATTAATAATTGACATTTATATTTTATGGATTAACATGAGAGATACTCATGTATAACATCATTAAATCATCACAACAACCCTATGAGTAAAGTATTATGATCACCATTTTTTAGATGAGGATACTGAGGCAATAAGAAAATACATAGCTTTCTCATGATTCACATGGCAATTAAGTGACAAAGCCATGATTTGTACACAGGCAATTTGATTCTAGAGTCCGCTGTCCTTGCACTTCTCCAAATATCTCAGACTCTTCCTAAAAGACTGACTAATTTAAGGGCTTTCCTAATTTCCTTTATAACCAAATGTAAAAACCACCACCAAAAGGCAAGAAAAATGACAAGAAAGAAAAATACAACAAACTGTTAGGTGGTCGTGTGTATTTTTTTTTTAAACAAAGATAATGCTAAAGAGATGAATGACTTGCTCAATTTATTAGATTATAAGTAGTAAAAAAAAAAAGCCGCTATAGCATTTCAAACTTTTGGATCTTGCCACAGCTATTAAAAATCATGTGTTGATATAAACCTGTGTTTTTTTTAATGTGTGTATGCATAAAAAAATTTAGCAGAAAAGAGTTAACATAGCTGGCCTGAGACTGCTATCCTTAGAATCTGCTATCCTTGTCCTACTTGCAAGGCTGGCCCTTAACTAGTGTCTGGGAACTTGGATTTCAGAAGGGATCCCACTATTCGCTGATAATATTGGCTCATTGTGCTCACACTGTACAAACAATGTGGTTTATGCTGAACACCTGCTTTTCTTCTGGGAATCTAGAATCTTGACAAATGTTAGACAGAGACCAATACCCAATAAAATCCTTGGG
Source organism: Chaetophractus vellerosus (assembly GCA_004027955.1). NCBI lineage: Eukaryota > Metazoa > Chordata > Mammalia > Cingulata > Chlamyphoridae > Chaetophractus > Chaetophractus vellerosus. The sequence continues at coordinate 2,944 of PVKH010004819.1, read as the reverse complement.
CACTGAGTCTCTAATGAGCTTCACTACCAGACAACATTTTAGATATTTTGTCACAACTCACTAATGGAGGAATTACGTGCATCCTGTGTGACCCCCACTGGGAATGGACTCTATAAGAATCTTGCACCTGAATTCCCCCAGACTTCACCTCATATGCCTTTTCTCTTTACTGATTTTGTTTTGTATCCTTTTACCGTAATAAATCACAGCTGTGAGTCTGACTATATGCTGAATCCTTATGAGTCTTCCTAGCAAATCATTGAAATTAGGAATGTATGGGGGATGCCTAACACAAAAATATATACTTTTAAAATTTTTCTTATGAAGAACATACACTATTGCAAAGAGCATACACTATTAAACATAATAGCTTCTCTACTTCTCAGGATTCAGCATCTCTATGTCCATCTCCCTTTTGGCCACCAGGACCTTATCCTTCAAAAATAAAGCAAAAACCTCACCAGCAAGAATGTCAGCTTCATCCATAAAATGAGTACTAATCACTGTCACTCGAGTGGCTTTTCTGTATTTTAGAAGATTCCAAACAATATGACGAGAACACGGGTCCATTCCAGCTGTTGGTTCATCTAGCAATAGTATCTATATGCAAAGGGGTGCAGAGGATCAGGGAATCCTCAGGAAAATTGAAATACTTAAAACTTATTTGGATACTGTAATTTTTCTCATTTCCAGTTATTATTTCCAACCAGAAATATATCAGATCTGAGGTTTTCATTCATCTTCGAGTTAGCATAAATTTTAAAAATTATCAGTTTGGCACGTGAATACTTACCTAGGTTAATTTTAAAAGACTAATGTCATATATGAGACATAAGTGTAATAACAACTAGATAGAAACAGAACATGAAGTATACTGTTATTATCTCATCAATTAAATTTTGTAGATGTTAACAATTGCTTGTTGGAGAAGTATATCCCATATTAGTTCATGGGAAGCAATTTAAGAGGAAGATTAACATAAAGCCAGAATCCTGACTCATCTACAAGCTGCAGAAGCAAAGAAGAATGTGGTGGATACTAGAGATCAATGAGGCTCCTCCTACCTGGCAGTTTTCTAGTATTGTGCAAAGCAGTGCACCAGCTATTTCTATTTCTAGCATAGAGAACAGCACAAAGCAAACACATGCAAAATCAAAGCAGCAGGAAAGTGACAAACTGAACTATTCCTTTGGTTTTGTTCTATTTTTTATGAACATTTCTAATATATAGAAAAGAACAGAGAATAATAGAACGATACTGTTAAAGCCACCATTCAAATTCAACAAATGTAACATTTGGCCATATTTTCTTCAGATCCTGTTTTGAAGAAATAAAACATTTCAGATATAACTCAAGATCCTCTTTTCCATTCCTCTTCTTAGAAGTAACTATAATAAAGGTGTTATATGTATTTCTGATTTCAGTTTTAAAACTTTATTGCTATGATTATATCCATACTGATAAATAGTATTTTAAATATTTTTAAAATTTACATAAATGTATCATATATACCTTTTGTGGCAGTTTGATATTATGAATTCCAAAAATAGGTATTGAATTATGTTTGTGAACTGATCTGTTCCTCTGGGCATATTAGATTGTATTGGATTCAGAAGTTTCACTTTTACTTGATTAAATTATGATTAAGGCTTTGATTGAGCCATTTCAATAGGCTGTTGAGTCCCTGCCCCCTTGGTGGGCGGGGACTCACAGAACAAACTACACAGCAGAGCAGTTAGCTGGAGTTTTTGGATACTGGAGCCCTGGGAAGTAAACACACACGAGAAAAACACAGAGGAACAGAGATGGCTCCATAGACACGGCACAGACCCCGGGAGGAGAGAGAGCCTGATGGTCTACAGCTGACCTTGTGGAGAGACCAGAGCAGCTGAGCCCAGAGAGAAATGAGCCCTCCGAGAGAGACTAGACTTATCACAGCCTATAGCTGATACTGGAAGAAGCTATGACCATAGAGCCTTAAGAGAAAGAGGAAGCCTGACCCTTGCAGATGTCAGTAGCTATCTTACTCAAACACGTGGCAACAGACTTTGGTGAGGGAAGTAATGTATGATTTATGGCCTTGTGACTGTAAGCTTCTATCCCAAATAAATACCCTTTATAAAAGCCAACAGATTTCTGGTATTTTGCATCAGCACTCCTTTGGCTAATACACCTTTCTACAAACTGCTTTTTTTATTCAACATAATTTAATATTAACCCATCAGCAAAACTAACATTTACTTACCTTAGGATTTCCAAGAACAGCAATTCCTAAAGACAGTTTTCTTTTTTGACCACCACTTAACTTTTTAGCTTGGTTATCTTTGATGGCCTGCATGTCTAAATCCAGTAAAACTTTCTGTACCTGTAAAAGTGAAGTGTGAACAATGTTATTTTTTAAATCATACCATTTATATAATTATCAATATCAGTTTTTAAATATTTCGATTTTAATACCAACTTGAAAATTTTTTCAACTATAGAGTTTTGACATATTCACATATAATTTTGAAAATAACAGGTAACATACTTCTTAAGGGATAGGTCTGCTTTATTTTCATGCCTTTCTTTCTTTTTAAGAAGGGATCAGTGTGAAGGTTCTGTGGGACAAGGGAGGGAAGGGGGGGAAAGGGGGAAAGGGGAGAAGGAAGAAAGGAAGGAGGGGAGGAAGGAAGGACCTATTTTGAGAGGCCCTTATCGTTCACGTGAAACAAAAATATTTTATGTGTGCTAAAATATTTACCCTAGGGCCCGGCTAGATAGCTCAGTGGATAAAGAGCTCGCTGGGAGACCACATGGGAGGCCCTGGGTTCGGTTCCCGGGGACCTCTCCTAGCGGGCAGACCGCCTTGAGAATGGCAAGCCGCCATGGGCGGGCCAGAGCCGCCGTGGGCAGGGCAAAAAGCTGCCACGGACAGGCAAAAGCCGCCACGGGCAGGGCAGGT